>ONZH01000817.1:0-136328 GCA_900303285.1 Rhinella marina
CTAGATGTTCGCAAGTCTGGAGGTTCTTTAAAGAAAGTGAGGATGACCGACGGACTGTGGTGTGCAACCTGTGCCACACCAGGATCAGCAGGGGTGCCACCACTACTAGCCTAACCACCACCAGCATGCGCAGGTATATGAGTGCTAAACACCCCACTCAATGGAACCAAGGCTGTTCACCACCTCCTGCGGGTCACACCACTGCTCCTTCCCCTGTGTCACTCGCTGCCTCTGCTAGTCAACCCCCTGCCCAGGACCCCGGCACGAGCGCCTCCCGCCGGAAAACCACACCTTCACCTCCACGATCCTCCACAGCGTCCACCAATGTGTCCCAGCGCAGCGTTCAGCTATCTTTACAGCAGACGCTGGAGCGCAAGAGGAAATACAGTTCCACCCACCCACATGCCCAAGCCCTCAACGTCCACATCTCCAAATTGCTGAGCCTGGAGATGCTGCCCTATAGGCTGGTAGAGACCGAGGCCTTTCGCAATCTCATGGCGGTGGTTGCCGCTCGGTATTCAGTCCCCAGCCGCCACTATTTTTCCCGATGTGCCGTCCCAGCCCTACACCAGCACGTGTCACAGAACATCATCCGTGCCCTGACCAACGCTGTTTCTGAGAAGGTCCACCTAACCACGGACACGTGGACAAGTGCTGCCGGGCAGGGACACTATATCTCACTGACTGCACATTGGGTTAACTTGGTGGAGGCTGGGACCGAGACTGACCCTGGGGCCCCCTCATGTACTGCCCACACCGAGGATTGCGGGGCCTACCTCGGTCACGGTCTCTCAGACGTACTATGTCTCCTCCTCTGACCCCTCCTCCTCCTCCACCGAATTACCATCTGTGGGCACGGCGCCTTCAGTCGGTAGCTCTAGGCGCAGCAGCAGTGTCATGGGTAAGCGCCAGCAGGCGGTGCTCAAACTGCTGAGCTTAGGTGACAAAAGGCACACCGCCCAAGAGCTGTTACAGGGCATCACGGCGCAGACCGATCTGTGGCTGGCACCGCTGAACCTCAAGCCAGGCATGGTTGTGTGTGACAACGGGCGTAACCTGGTAACTTTGAGGAGTCAACACAGATGGTCAGCGGCGATGCCGCCATTATCAGCCTCACCATCCCGCTGCTTTGCCTTTTGAAAAACTCACTGCTCAGCATGAAGTCAGAAGCTTTGCGCTTGTCACAAGAGACGGTGGAGGAAGATACGTTGCTTGATAGCCAGAGCACCCTCCGGTCTGTTTCTCAGCGCGTATCGGAGGAGGGGGATGAGGATGAGGAGGAAGAGGAGGAGAATGTCGGCGAGACAGCAGAGGGTACCAGTGCTCAGTCCTTAACTCTTGAGCGTGTATGGGCTGAAGAGGAGGAGGAGGAGGAGTAGAGTCAGGCCAGTGAGGAGAGGGAATTCTTGCGTGTTGGGACTCTGGCGCACATGGCAGACTTTATGTTAGGCTGCCTATCCCGTGACCCTCGTGTTAAAAGCATTTTTTCAAACACCGATTACTGGGTGTTCACTCTCCTGGACCCACGGTACAAGCAGAACCTTTCCACTCTCATCCCTGTAGAGGAAAGGAGTATGAGAGTGAATCAATATCAACAGGCCCTGGTGCACAAGCTGAAACAACCCTTCCCATCTGACGCCGCTAGCGGCAGAGGGCGTGGTTCTGTGGGCCAAGTAGCGGGGGAGAGGAGCCGAGCAGGCAGCTTGTCCAGCACTGGCAGAGGAACGCTCTCCAAGGCCTTTGCCAGTTTTATGTCACCCCAGCAAGACACTGTCACCTGTCCCCAGTCTAGGCAGAGTAGGGGGAGCTGTACAGAAAGATGGTGAGGGAGTACCTAGCTGACCATACCAACGTCCGTAGTGATCACTCTGCTCCATACAACTACTGGGTTTCAAAGCTGGACACGTGGCCTGAACTGGCGCTGTACGCCTTGGAGGTGCTGGCCTGCCCTGCCGCTAGCGTGCTGTCAGAGCAGGTATTCAGTGCAGCTGGTGGCGTCATCACCGATAAGCGTACACGCCTGTCAACTGACAGCGCTGACAGGCTGACGCTTATTAAAATGAACAAAGCCTGGATTTCACCGGAATTCAAATCTCCTCCGGTGGGAAAGCAGCTAAAGATTTACATTACTTATGTATCCGATTCCTCTTCTCTACTCCTCCTACTCCTCCTCCTCCTCCATGTCGTCTTTGCCTAACGCTGACCAAAAAAACACCATTTTTTAGAGGTCCAACTGGCACTCTTTTACCACAATTTTTCAGGAGGGCCACCTACAGGCCCTCTCTTACCACAATTTTTCCGGAGGTCCACCTACAGGCCCTCTCTCTAAATAATTTTTCTGGAGGTCCACCTACAGGCCCTCTCTCCAAACAATTTTTCCGGAGGTCCACCTACAGGCCCTCTATCCAAACAATTTTTCCGGAGGTCCACCTACAGGCCCTCTCTCCAAACAATTTTTCCGGAGGTCCACCTACAGGCCCTCTCTCCAAACAATTTTCCGGAGGTCCACCTACAGGCCCTCTCTCCAAACAATTTTTCCGGAGGTCCACCTACAGGCCCTCTCTCCAAACAATTTTTCCGGAGGTCCACCTACAGGCCCTCTATCCAAACAATTTTTCCGGAGGTCCACCTACAGGCCCTCTCTCCAAACAATTTTTCCGGAGGTCCACCTACAGGCCCTCTCTCCAAACAATTTTTCCGGAGGTCCACCTACAGGCCCTCTCTCCAAACAATTTTTCCGGAGGTCCACCTACAGGCCCTCTATCCAAACAATTTTTCCTGAGGTCCACCTACAGGCCCTCTCTCCAAACAATTTTTCCGGAGGTCCACCTACAGGCCCTCTCTCCAAACAATTTTTCCACAGTGTCAACTACAGACAGTGTAAAACAATGTTTTAGGAGCGTCAAACAGACAGTCTAAAACAATTTTTCAGGAGGCGCAAGTACCGACATTTAAAAAAAAATATTTTTTTGCTGAGGGTAGACTTTATGTACTCCGAAAAGAAAAAAATTTTTGGAGGCTCAACTAAAGCCATTTCACTGTATTCTCAGTCGGACAAAGTCATGGGTGGTGTAACCGCCATGCTGTGTCATGCTAAATTTTTGGGTGCCTCACCAGCTACCGCATACTAACTCATTCACTCTGTTGTCACCGCCGCCATACAGGGCCACGAAAAATGTTTATGTGGTTCACCTGCTCCTGCAGTGTCACTCGCTCACTCTGTTGTCACCACCATAGTGGTTTGCACTATAGCAGCCCAAGTCTGCACATTCCCCTTTTTATCTCCAAGTGATCTATACTGCACGTCACGTAATAAAATAGGTTCTTTTGCTCTCAGTGATTCAAATCCATTTCATAAAATCCTTTCTTTCTTTTTAACTGATCTATACTGAACGTCACTTTTAAAAATACGTCTTTTTCCTCTCTTTCTAAACTATTTTTCCGGATAGGTGCCGTATACGGTATTAAACTGAGAAGAATACGTACAACACATGCCCCACTTGATCAATCTCATAGTTGACAACTGTACCGGTTGATGCTAAATTTTTAAGTTGGGGTCCTGCGTCGTCATTCGAACTCCATCCGGCTGTTGTCACCACCACACACGCTAGCCAAGGGGCTACTCCTCTGGCTCTTCCAGCTCAACCTCCTTCCCCCCACCTACAGGCCCTCTCTCCAAACAATTTACCCGGGTAGGGGACATATTAGATATTGTACTGTTTTCTGGTTCTTCTTTTAATTGCCTCCTGCAATAGTGCGATAGACGGGAATTGAACCTGGGTCAACTGCTTGGGAAGCAGCTATGCTCACCACTTTACCACCAACAGCCACAGCAACTGATAAGAACAGATACTAAACTTGATGTAAGCCAACATTTCGACAATCGATAACCCGAAACGGGTCCGCAGTCGAGCCCGGCGTTCGGCCACCCTGAGCATTTCACATACTCTGACCGAGTCTGACCATGGGGCCGCTCATGTACTGCCCACTTGGAGGATTGCAGGGCCTACCTCGTTCACGGTTTCTCAGAATTACTATGCCACTTTCTCCAACCCCTCCTCCTCCACCTTCGAATTACCATCCGTGCTTCACGTCCTGCTACCTCAGTCTAACTCGGTCACTCTGTTGTCACCGCCATGCTGCGTCAGGCTAAATTTTTGGGTGGCTCACCTGCTACCTCATGTAACTTGGTCACTTGTTGGTGTCACCGCCATGCTGTGTCAGGCTTATGCCTGCATCGTGTGGCTGGGGATAGGAGAGCAGTGCCAACATGGGCATGGGTGATGGACCTTCGTTGCACCTAGTTGGGTGCTTCCCTATATATTCCCACCATGCCAGCCATGGGTTGTACATTAACTAATAACAGGGAAAACAAAAAAAATATTTTACAGGAGGGTCAACCGCAGACATTTCAAAACAATTTTTTAGGAGGATCAACTTCGGACACTCCAAAACACATTTTTGGGAGGCTCGCCTACAGACATTTGACTGCTACCTCAATCTAACTTGGTCACTTGTTGGTGTCACTACGCTGTCACCATGCTGTGTCAGGCTTATGCCTGCGTCGTGGGGCGGGGGATAGCACAGCAGTGCCAGCATGAGCAGTGGTGTCACCTGCAGGCGGTGATGGACCTTCGTTGCACCTAGTTGGGTGCTTCCCTAACATGTGATGGGCATGTGCCTCGCCTTTCTTGGTCTGGGTGAGCACAATTGGCATGAGGGTAACCACCAGGCTGTTGCCTGAGAATTTGGGGTAATGGTGGGATTAGGCAGCCTCAGAGGCATCCATGCATGCTGCCCCTGCTGTTTCCTGTCCATTTCCGTGGTGTTTCCATCATTTTCTGAGGTTTCCAGGTTTTCACCCAGCCTTCCCTAGGCAGAGCCTTGGTCCCCTGCAAAAATGCTCGAGTCTCCCATTGACTTCAATGGGGTTCGTTACTCGAAACGAGCACCCGAGCATCAGGAAAAGTTCGTCTCGAATAACGAGCACCCGAGCATTTTAGTGCTCGCTCATCTCTATTAAAGATCCCAAAAATAAACTGTCTAGTACCACATGAAACGTTCAGAGGAAATCAAGTCACTTGGTAGGCGGGGCAAATTAGCTCCTTTCATTATTCCAGATCACCAAGTATATTAACCACTTCAGCTCTGGGCCATTTACCCCCTTCCTGACCAGGCCTAATTTTGCAAATCTGACATGTGTCACTTCATGTGGTAATAACTTTGGAACGCTTTTACTTATCCAAGCGATTCTGAGATTGTTTTCTCGTGACACATTGTACTTCAAGTTAATGGTAAATTTGAGTCGATAAGTTTTAATTTTATTTATAAAAAAAAATCCAAAAGTTACCGAAAATTTGAAAAAATTCACTGTTTTCTAAATTTCAATCTCTCTGCTTTTAAGACAGATAGTGATGCCCCATAAAATACTTTTTAATTTACATTCCCCATATGTCTACTTTATGTTGGCATCATTTTGGTAGTGTCATTTTATTTTTTTAGGACAGTAGAAGGTTTAGAATTTTAGACGCAATTTTTGCAAATTTGCAAAATCAACTTTTTTAAGGACCAGTTCAGTTCTGAAGTCAGTTTGTGGGCTTACATAATAAAAACCACCCATAATTGACCCCATTTTAGAAACTACACCCCTCAAACTATTCAAAACTGGTTTTAGAAATGTTGTTAACCCTTTAAGTATTCCACAGGAATTAAAGCAAAATAGATGTGAAATTTCAAAATTTCACTTTTTTTGCAGATTTTCCATTTTAATAATTTTTTCCTGTAACACATCAAGGGTTAACAACAAAATAAAACTCAATATTTATTACCTCGATTCTGCAGTTTGCAGAAACACCCCACATGTGGTCGTAAACTGTTATTTGGGGATACGCCAGGGCTCAGAAGGGGAGGAGCAGCATCTGCATTTTCTAACATGGAATTTTTTGTCATGGTTTGTAAGAGTGATAACTTTTTAATTTTTTTGTGGACTGAGCTGCGTGAGGTCTTATTTTTTGCGGGACAAGCTGTGCTTTTTATTGGCACCATTTTGGGGTACATCCGGCTTTCTGATCACTTTTTAATCTAATTTTTGGGAGGTTAACAAAAAAAAAAAAAGCAGTTTAGGGGCATTTTTCTATATTTTTTTTTACACCGTTCACTTGATGGGGTAGATCATGTGATATTTTTGTAGAGCCAGTTGTTACGGACACAACGATACCAAATATGTCTATTTTTTATTTATTTTTTTACGTTTTACACAATAAGAGCATTTTTAGAAGAAAAATCATGTTTTTGTGTTGCAATTTTTTAAGAGCCATTTTTTTTCATTTTTCGGGCTATAATCTTGTGTAGGGGCTCATTTTTTGCGGGATGAGGTGACGTTTTTATTGCTACCATTTTGGGATGCATACGACTTTTTGATTGTTTAATATTATGTTTTTTGGTAGGTGATGCGACAAAAAAAGCTGTTTTGGCATAATTTTTATTAGATTTTTTTTTACGCAGTTCACTTGATGGGGTAGATCATGTGATATTTTTATAGAGCCGGTCGTTTCGGACGCGGTGATACCAAATATGTCTATCTTATTTCTTTATTTTTATTTGTAACTTTTTTTAATGAAATATTTGGGGGGAAATTAATTTTTTTTTTATGATTTTTTTTTTTATAATACTCTATTTTTTTTAATTTATTTTTTTACACTTTGTGTCCCCCATAAGGTCATACAAGACCTCAGGGGGACATTTAACTTCACTTTTTTTTTTTTTTTTTTTTTACACTTGATTTCTCCTGTAACTGGGGCCGACATAGTAGCTGACATAGTAGCTGACATAGTAGCCCCAGTTACAGGGGAAATACATCCCCAGAGAGGCTGTACAGCATAATACTATGCTGTACAGCCTCAGTGCAGGGCTGATCGGGTCTATGAGAGACCCAGCAGCTCCTGCACTCTCCCGGCCCCGGCGATCACGTGACCGCCGGGCCGGAACAGGAAGTGCAAAAGCGCTTCCTGCTCTGTATACACAGCGCTCGTTGAGCACTGTGTATACAGCGATCTACAAGGCAGGGACCCCTGGGAACGGTCCCTGCCTTCTCTTTGGGGTACCCTGCTGTCACTGACAGCAGGTACCCCACTGTGCAGCTGCACGATTAGCGTGCAGCTGCTATCTCTGAATGGACGTTTAGAAACGGCCATTCAGAGATAGATAACCACTTCCCGGATGTTTATAGTCAACGGGCGGACGGGAAGTGGTTAAAATGAACCCCTTTAACACCCTAGACCACCAAGCTTATTGCCCTTAACTCCTTTGAGAACATTAACTAAAGTTTATGCGCCTGCTTTTAGTCTTAAAAATACTGTTTTAGTCTTTTTTTTTGTTGCATTTACTACTGAAATTGTGCTGGTTTTGGAAGCTTTTGCGCCTTGTTCTACTATTTTGATTTTTTTTAAACTAATTCAGAAGTTTTCTAACTTTTGCGACTTTTTTCTGATCTATTTATGTAGGTGGGCTTTTTTTCGTCTGAATTTGTCTCAAAAATGGTCTAATTTCTACTGCACTCCAGGGCTGATGTTCTTCTCTTCGTCTGTTTTCAGTGGTGTATTGTGACTTTTTGTGCATTAAATTCGCAGAGACATACGACTTTTCATGGCAACTATGACATTTTTTCAGGCGGAAGTCAATTAGACCAGTCTAAGTGAATATGAACCCATGTAACTGAAAAACAACCACCAGAGGTCAGATCAAGGGCTCATGCACACGAGCGTGTGCAGTCACTGCCTGTGCTGTGGACATTTGCGGTCCACAACGCACCAACACTGACATTGGGGCCGTCGTATGCGGATCGCGGACCCATTCATTTGAATGGGGTCCGCGATCCGCATCCGAGGGTCCGAATTGCAAAAAAGTAGTGCTTGCGTGGTGTTCCGGTCCGTGCCTCCACTCCGCATCTCCCGGACTGCGGACCCATTAAAGTGAATGGGTCCAAGATCCGTGATGCGGGCTGCACATGGCCGCGTATTACGGACCCGGCGTATGTGGGCCACAATACGGGCTGGGGCCGGCACCGGCAGTGTGCATGAGCCCTTATAGCGATGCACTGAGAGCAATTCAATACACCCGCTGTGCGACTTTTAATAAATACTAGGCAACAGAAAGAAAGACAAATGAAATGCTCCCTGTCTAAGTTTATGGCCTATAACGCCGCTGGATAAATGTGCCCCCTTATGTATTGTTAATATGAGCTACTAAACTTTTGACAGATGAATGCTGAGGTTACTGTCCCTTTAAGGAGCCCATATGCAGCATTCATATATTTAGAACATTGGAAATGCAATTATCTGGGTAGTTTTGGTAATAGTGATACAATGGCTCTCATTCCTGGGAAGAAATGTACTACCTAATAGATGTCACAGAGTCCAAACTGCAAATTCATCCTCCCAATACAGCAACTAATATAAATGTAATTTAATCCCGAGACGTCAAAAGCTGAACACCTGAAACCGGCAAATATATTAGACCTGCAGATAATGAGAAAAACATTACTCCGTGAAACAGAGACTCTCACATCCCACAGCCTGGCAGAGACAGTAAATTGTACTAAAGCAACCGAACAAAGAGTTACAGTATATAACACAATATATTTTAACGGTATAATAATCCTCCTGAATATCATTAGTCCTCAAATAGAGATCACAGATTTAAAGAGGTTCTCCGGGAATTAAGAAAGATAAAATACTTAAATATTACTTTATTATAAATATATTCCCAAATACCTTTCATTAGTTATAAAGACTTGTTTTGTTTAGGGAGCAATCATTAGGAGAAATAAAATGGCCGCCGTCCTATTAGTACACACAGAACCTGTCCTAATCACACAGGAGGACAAGTTACTTCACAACACTGAGGTAAAGAGCTGCCTCATCCTCCTCTCTGCTCTGCTCGTCAGGAATTATGGTCCTGAATACAGATAAGATCTTTAGCCGAATCTCTGTAGGAATGGAGTTCATGAGGAGACATGAAGTACAGAGAGAAGGATGGGGATGTGGTAATGGAGACTGCATACAAGAGCTGCTGCTAATTACCACATCTCCTCATGAACTACATTCGTACAGAGATTCAGCTAAAGATCTTATCATCTGTATTCAGGACCATAATCCCTGACAAGCAGAGCAGAGAGGAGGATGAGGCAGCTATTTATCTCAGTGATGTGAAGTAACTTGTCCTCCTGTGTGATTAGGACAGGTTCTGTGTGTACTAATAGGAAGGCGGCCATTTTATTTCTCATAATGATTGCTTCCCAGACAAAACGAGTCATTATAACTAATGAAAGGCATATGGGAATATATTTATAATATATTAATATTTAAGTATAATCATTTTCTTAATTCCCGGAGAACCCCTTTACGATTATCTTTACCTAGGAAGAGACTGCTCTATCAAACATAGAGCATTTACTAAAATACTGCTCCTATGTACAAGAATATAACTACTATAATACTGCTCCTATGTACAAGAATATAACTACTATAATACTGCTCCTATGTACAAGAATATAACTACTATAATACTGCTCCTATGTACAAGAATATAACTACTATAATACTGCTCCTATGTACAAGAATATAACTACTATAATACTGCTCCTATGTACAAGAATATAACTACTATAATACTGCCTCCTAAGTACAAGAATATAACTACTATAATACTGCTCCTATGTACAAGAATATAACTACTATAATACTGCTCCTATGTACAAGAATATAACTACTATAATACTGCCTCCTATGTACAAGAATATAACTACTATAATACTGCCTCCTATGTACAAGAATATATCTAATATAATACTGCTCCTATGAACAAGAATATAACTACTATAATACTGCTCCTATGTACAAGAATATAACTACTATAATACTGCCTCCTATTTATAATAATATAACTACTATAATACGGCTCCTATGTACAAGAATATAACTACTATAATACTGCCTCCTATTTATAATAATATAACTACTATAATACTGCCTCCTATGTACAAGTAAATAACTACTAAAATACTGCTCCTATGTACAAGAATATAACTACTATAATACTGCTCCTATGTACAAGAATATAACTACTATAATACTGCTCCTATGTACAAGAATATAACTACTATAATACTGCTCCTATGTACAAGAATATAACTACTATAATACTGCTCCTATGTACAAGAATATAACTACTAGAATGCTGCTCCTATGTATAAGAATATAACTACTATAATACTGCTCCTATGTACAAGAATATAACTACTATAATACTGCTCCTATGTATAAGAATATAACTACTATAATACTGCTCCTATGTACAAGAATATAACTACTATAATAGTGCACTGTACAAGAATATATCTACTATAATACTGCTCCAATATACAATAATATAACTACTATAATACTGCCTCCTATGTACAAGAATATAACTACTATAATACTGCTCCTATGTACAAGAATATAACTACTATAATACTGCCTCCTATGTACAAGAATATAACTACTATAATACTGCCTCCTATGTACAGGAATATAACTACTATAATACTGCTCCTATGTACAAGAATATAACTACTATAATACTGCTCCTATGTAAAAGAATATAACTACTATAATACTGCCTCCTATGTAAAAGAATATAACTACTATAATACTGCTCCTATGTATAAGAATATAACTACTGTAATACTGCCTCCTTTATACAAGAATATAACTACTATAATACTGCTCCTATGTACAAGAATATAACTACTATAATACTGCTCCTATGTACAAGAATATAACTACTATAATACTGTTCCTATGTACAAGAATATAACTACTATAATACTGCTCCTATGTACAAGAATATAACTACTGTAATACTGCCTCCTATATACAAGAATATAACTACTATAATACTGCTCCTATGTACAAGAATATAACTACTATAATACTGCTCCTATGTATAAGAATATAACTACTATAATACTGCTCCTATGTACAAGAATATAACTACTATAATACTGCTCCTATGTACAAGAATATAACTACTATAATACTGCTCCTATGTACAAGAATATAACTACTGTAATACTGCCTCCTATATACAAGAATATAACTACTATAATACTGCTCCTATGTACAAGAATATAACTACTATAATACTGCTCCTATGTATAAGAATATAACTACTATAATACTGCTCCTATGTACAAGAATATAACTACTATAATACTGCTCCTATGTACAAGAATATAACTACTATAATACTGCTGTCACGACGCTACGGTGTGGGAGGGGAAACTCCACACCGAGCATACACCGAGACACTACAGTGAGATGAAGACCGATTAGCAGGTAAGAAGCCAGTGGCAAGGAAAACCACTGAACCAAGTGCACCGGAAACACCAGAAACCAAACCCAGAGGGCAGAAACCCAGTGAGCCCCGTTCTTCACAGAGCCCCAGATGGTAAGGATGCACTTATCCAGAACTCACTGACTGCACCTCCAGGATGGTCCCGGTGCACCTGGCAACTTACCTGCTGATAAAAGCACCAGCAGTCCATACACCAAAGACTGGAACCCAGGCACATGTACTGGAACCCGAACACCTAACAGGACACAGTACACACAACACACCCAGGAACCAGCTCACCAGCAACAACTCACAGTATCGCTGTTCCCCCTCCGGGGAACCCTGGAGCCCTCTCACCGAAGGCACATACATACAGGGAATGTCTGGACTCCATGTCAGAAGACACATGGCAGTCACAGACCAAACACCCACCCGTACATAAACCACATAACAGGAATAAGGGAAGGGGATGAGAGGACCTCGGGAAGACCTCGATGACATATTAAGTGGCCACAAGGACTGGGCAGATGGAATCCCAGGAAAGGTGCATAGCTCCAGCACCAACGGAGGCTGAAGCACAACTCACCCACCAGGCTAGCAACAACAGAATAAAAGCACCTAGTGACCACACCCAGGTCAATATGTTAACCCCATGAGAACCAGACAGGGAAGGAGGGAAGTATGCAATAAGGGAACATACCAGCAACCAAAACTACACGTTGCCCCTGGCAACCACGGCCTACTACCGCAGCCAGAATACCAGGACACAAACATGAGCAACATGGAAGCCGTGTCACGGAGAACAACCGAGACACCAACAATATACACGTTGCCCCTGGCAACCAGCATACAACCAAATCCGGAATACCAGGGCACAAACATGAACAACATGGAACCTGTGTCACGATAACCACACGGTACGTGACAACTGCTCCTATGTACAAGAATATAACTACTATAATACTGCCTCCTATTTATAATAATATAACTACTATAATACGGCTCCTATGTACAAGAATATAACTACTATAATACTGCCTCCTATGTACAAGAATATAACTACTATAATACTGCCTCCTATGTACAGGAATATAACTACTATAATACTGCTCCTATGTACAAGAATATAACTACTATAATACTGCTTCTATGTAAAAGAATATAACTACTATAATACTGCCTCCTATGTACAAGAATATAACTACTATAATACTGCTCCTATGTACCAGAATATAACTACTATAATACTGCCTCCTATATACAAGAATATAACTACTATAATTCTGCTCCTATGTACAAGAATATAACTACTATAATACTGCCTCCTATGTACAAGAATATAACTACTATAATACTGCTCCTATGTACAAGAATATAACTACTATAATACTGCTCTTATGTACAAGAATATAACTACTATAATACTGCTCCTATGTACAAGAATATAACTACTATAATACTGCTCCTATGTACAAGAATATAATTACTATAATACTGCCTCCTATGTACCAGAATATAACTACTATAATACAGCCCCCTATGTTATAGAAATCATTCTACCTTTCTGTGTTGTACATTGTTTAGTATAGTGGATATATGTGCGGCATTATTATTAGTTTATATATGATTTGTACATTTAGCTCTCTGTATTTCGGTAATACATATTTTATGAGGTGACGGGCAGAGATGGAGGAGATACAGGAACATCGTGTAAGGTTTACTTTTGTATATATATGTTTTTTGGGTTGAGCTAATAATGGCTCACTCCCTTGTCGTTCGTGTTCCGTTTTATTTATTCCAAAGAACTCCTGCTCGTCTTTCCTCTCGCAGGACAATTTCATCATGCTGGGCGCAGCTCCTTCCCGGCTGTGATCACTTATTCTAAGCCTGTTATCTTCAGTCTGACAAATCCTGCTTAATGCCGCCAACCAGATGCATGCATATTTTTATTAGACCATGTACAATATGCCACATATCTACCCAAGATGTGTCTTCTGGAGGGTTTAATAGTACATGACACTAAAGGGTCCGCTAAAGCTTTACGCTAACCCGATATCTGGTGCTGAAGGGTCAATGTAAATTAACATCAAAGGGGAACTCCACCCAGAGGACCATTTTCTAAATGGTTCAGGACATACAATAATGTAATACTGCCATATACTGCCAAGATAATACTACTGTACCATAAAATGCCCTACTAATACTACTGCAATATAGTGTCAAGGTAATACTGCCATATTAATCCTGCTAAAGAACAGTGCTATATAGTGTCAAGATAATACTACCATATTATGCCTACCTACTAATACTGCCATATAGTGCCAAGCTCACCAGATATCTGGTTCTGAAGGGGTTCATGTAAATTAGCCTCAAAGGGAAACTAAATACAGAGCTGTTTTATGGCAAATGAGGACCATTTTCTTAACATTTCAGCTCATAACATAATTCATACTGCCATGTAATGCCAAGATAATACTACCATATAAAGCCCTCTTAATAACACTGCAATACAGTGCTATAATACTACCATAAAATGCCCACTTATTAATACTGAAATACATACATTACATACATTAGATTTCGTTTTAACACCCCCCCCCCCATCAGAATCAGAGGTATAGCTACCACGGAGTGAGGCAAAGCAGCTGCAATAGGGCCCTTGAAAAGAGGGGCCCAGCCCGTTGATCATATTACCTATAGTACTAGGAGGCAAGAACCTGTGTAGTGTTCCCTCCTCTAGAGGAAATACATTATTAGAAAACTAGGGGATGGGGAACTGGCCAAAGGATTTCAAAATATTGAGGAGGGATAACCAACCACAGGCGGTACTGCTCTGGCTCCATTAGGGGGCCAAGTTTTATCCCTCATCGTCAATGGGTGCAACTGATCAGAGCACAGGATCGGTAAAGTGCAACAGACTGAGAGCTCTTCTGACACTCCTCCATCGGCACCCAGAGGCACATAGATGTTCAATAGTTAAAGTATTGAGAACTCACATCTTATCCACAGCAGATACTATGTAGCATCAAAGACCCCGAGTAATGGGGCCACAGGGACAAATATATCTCTGCAGTGCAGGTGATGTACAGCGTCCTTGTCCGAATAATCCAAAGAAAATACAAGACTCAATAAAGAACATCCGAAACAACGAGGTCACTCCACAGGAGCAGTATTATAGTAGTTATATTCTTGTACATAGGAGCAGTATTATAGTAGTTATATTCTTGTACATAGGAGCAGTATTATAGTAGTTATATTCCAGTACATAGGAGCAGTATTATAGTAGTTATATTCTTGTACATAGGAGCAGTATTATAGTAGTTATATTCTTGTACATAGGAGCAGTATTATAGTAGTTATATTCTTGTACATAGGAGCAGTATTATAGTAGTTATATTCCAGTACATAGGAGCAGTATTATAGTAGTTATATTCTTGTACATAGGAGCAGTAATATAGTAGACTAGACTCTATGACTAAGGGTGTTGAAAAGATGCACCCGAAACGCTTCAGAGTGATGTAAGGCCTGTCTGTACTTACAATTTTTGTAACTGTTTTTTAATGGAGAAGAAATAAACCTAATGGATTTTACCAACACCGGTGGCTGGAGATCGTTCGTATTTGTCGCAGTATTATAGTAGTTATATTCTTGTACATAGGAGGCAGTATCATAGTAGTTATATTCTTGTACATAGGAGGCAGTTTTATAGTAGTTTATATTCTTGTACATAGGAGGCAGTATTATAGTAGTTATATTCTTGTACATAGGAGCAGTATTATAGTAGTTATATTCTTGTACATAGGAGGCAGTATTATAGTAGTTATATTCTTGTACATAGGAGCAGTATTATAGTAGTTATATTCTTGTACATAGGAGCAGTATTATAGTAGTTATATTCTTGTACATAGGAGCAGTATTATAGTAGTTATATTCTTGTACATAGGAGCAGTATTATAGTAGTTATATTCTTGTACATAGGAGCAGTATTATAGTAGTTATATTCTTGTACATAGGAGGCAGTATCATAGTAGTTATATTCTTGTACATAGGAGCAGTATTATAGTAGTTATATTCTTGTACATAGGAGCAGTATTATAGTAGTTATATTCTTGTACATAGGAGCAGTATTATAGTAGTTATATTCTTTACATAGGAGGCAGTATTATAGTAGTTATATTCTTGTACATAGGAGGCAGTATTATAGTAGTTATATTCTTGTACATAGGAGCAGTATTATAGTAGTTATATTCTTGTACATAGGAGCAGTATTATAGTAGTTATATTCTTGTACATAGGAGGCAGTATCATAGTAGTTATATTCTTGTACATAGGAGCAGTATTATAGTAGTTATATTCTTGTACATAGGAGCAGTATTATAGTAGTTATATTCTTTTACATAGGAGGCAGTATTATAGTAGTTATATTCTTGTACATAGGAGGCAGTATTATAGTAGTTATATTCTTGTACATAGGAGGCAGTATTATAGTAGTTATATTCTTGTACATAGGAGCAGTATTATAGTAGTTATATTCTTGTACATAGGAGCAGTATTATAGTAGTTATATTCTTGTACATAGGAGCAGTATTATAGTAGTTATATTCTTGTACATAGGAGCAGTATTATAGTAGTTATATTCTTGTACATAGGAGCAGTATTATAATAGTTATATTCTTGTACATAGGAAGCAGTATTATAGTAGTTATATTCTTGTACATAGGAGGCAGTATTATAGTAGTTATATTCTTGTACATAGGAGCAGTATTATAGTAGTTATATTCTTGTACATAGGAGACAGTATTATAGTAGTTATATTCTCGTACATAGGAGGCAGTATTATAGTAGTTATATTCTTGTACATAGGAGGCAGTATTATAGTAGTTATATTCCCCCAGTAGTTACATTAGTTATAAAAAACCCCATTTAAAAAATATGTATTTGCCCCACTCGTGGTTTTGAATTATAAAACTTGTTTGAGATACAGATGGCAGCCATGTTTGTGGTCTCCCAGCTTTCCGAGAAAGAAGGAGGACTGAGAAACTGATGGAGAGGTTTTATACCAGTAAGACAGCAGAGAATGACTCAAGGACATTGGGTACATTTACTAGAATGCTCTAATATCACTGCTGTGCTGGGTGTCTGTAATCTTGGGCTTAGTTTTGCATAATCCAGACACAATTCAATTTTCGTCTTTGGGTATAACTGGCTTTCACTCTGGAGAGTCTTTAAATACAATTTACATGACTAGTTTTAAAGGGAAATTGCCCTAAAAATGTAACTGAATTGATTTTATAATAATGATGCTACTTTTACTTAAGGTTTGTGCTTGCTCTGGGGTTCCCTTGGTAACTTCAACAGTAGGCATCCTGTCATGTGACCTTCACTTGTAACAAGAGTGGAAGTCACATGACTGGATCTCTATGTACACTGGTGCTAGAATAATTAATGCAACCATGGCAACCCAAGAGCAAGCACAAATCTCTTGCTGTACATTACTAAAGCACAATAACCCCCGTAACTAAATAATTGTGTTTCATGATGTTAACTTTTCATAAAGAAACGTTTGCCCTTACCTATAAAATGCTTGCGCTTTGTATAAATGTGATGTGTGCACTATAGCAGGAGAGGAAAGTAGCAGCAAAGAACAGCCATGTAATACTGCATTTCCCCTCTAGTGGCTGCTGCTGAGCTAATGTGTGACCGCTTAAAGGGTTATTCTCATCTTAGACAATGGGGGCATATCGCTAGGATATGCCCCCATTGTCTTATAGGTGCGGGTCCCACCGCTGGGACCCGCACCTATTTCCAGAACGGAGCCCCCGAACTGAATGAGGGCGCACTGCGCATGTGCAGCCGCCCTCCATTCATTTCTATGGGGCCGCCGAAAATAGCCGAGCGCTGGCTCGGCTACTTCCGTCGGCTCCATAGAAATGAATGGGAGCGCACCGCGCATGCACGGCCCGGCTCCCATTGATTTCTATGAGCGGCACGGGGAGCTGCGCCTGGTGGTGGCCGGACCCCCGGAAGCCTGGGGTCCTCCAGGCACAGCTCTCCCCGCTCCATTCTGGATATAGGTGCGGGTCCCAGCGGTGGGACCCGCACCTATAAGACAATGGGGGCATATCCTAGCGATATGCCCCCATTGTCTAAGATGAGAATACCCCTTTAATGCTTCAGCTGGGGGTCAATGTGCCGTTTTTTCACCAACAGTTGTGACTTTTTTTACTTTTCTGCCACTCTTGCTACTTTTACAAGAAAAAAAAGTGGGCAAGGCAGAAGTGGGAAGGGGTAGGGCGTGTTCATGAGGTGTGGGCGATATTTGGTATGGTGCACCCTTACACCTAACATCTATGCCAACGCCCTTGGTGGCATGGAACTCCAGAAGATGAACCAAATCCTGATAACGCTATCAGAGTTTATAAAGACTGGCATGAGAACGCCAGTCTTTATAAAGGGTATGGGTCAAACTGCTTGTCTCCCCACCAATCTCGAGAATAGAGGTCCTGCCCCCCCCCCCCCCACCTCCCCCATATGAATGTACAGCATAGATGCTCTCTCCATAGAAATTACTTCACCTATCTCCTAAACGAAGCATCAAAAGTGGTGGGGGGAGCATTGCGCATGTGCAGCCGTCCTCCATTCATTCTATAGGGCCACCAAAAATAGCCGAGCTTGGCTATTTCCGTTGGGTCCGTAGAAGTGAATGGGAGCAATGTCCGATCGTGCGCAGTGCGCTCCCATTCACTTCTATGGGGAGAGTGCTTGATGGTGGCCGGACCGGAGTCCTCCAGCCACCACTTTGGCCCGCTCCGTTCTCGATATAGGTGCGGGTCCCACCTAACGATAAGCCCCCATTATCTCAGATGAGTGAACCCCTTTAATCTTCAGAAACTGAAAAACCTGCCCTGACCTAATCTGCTTACAGAATCTGTTACAGTGTATTGGTGAAGGTAAGAACTCTGAATTCCAGAGCTGGGGGTGCTGGCAGGGTGCCAACAAGAAGGTAGCAATAGTAATCAGCCAGCATCGAATCCGCGTGCTCACGTTGCAGCGGGAAGGAGCGTGCTCCACATATAATAGTGTGAAGAATCCCGGCAGTCGTATCTTCTTTTCAGAATATATGCTTTTAATTAATTCCACATAGTATACAATGTATGCAAGGGACGCGTTTCGGCAAACAATGCCTTTCTCAACAGGTAAAGACAGAGACAGTATACACGTGGTATATACCATGTGGAATTAATTAAAAGCATAGGTTCTAAAAAGAAGATACGACTGCCGGGATTCTTCATACTAACAAGAAGGAAGCAACTGCAGGACCAGGATATTAAAGGGGTATTCTCATCTTAGACAGTGGGGGCATATCACTTGGATAGGCCCCCACTGACTTATAGGTGCGGTCCCACCGCTGGGACCTGCACCTATGTCGAGATCGGAGGGGGGGAGCGCTGCGCCTGGAGGACCCCAGGTTTCCCGGGGTCCGGCCACCACCAGGCGCAGCTCCTTCGCTGCTCCCATAGAAATGAATGGGAGCGCACTGCGCATGTGCGGCCACCACTGCTATTCCCAAGCCAGTGCTCGGCTATTTTCGCTGGCCCCATAGAAATTAATGGAGGGCGGTTGCGCATGCGCAGTGTGCTCTCCTTTAGTTTGGGGGCCCTGATCTCGATATAGGTGCGGGTCCCAGCGGTGGGACCCGCACCTATAAGACAATGGGTGCATATCCTAGCGATATTCCCCAATTGTCTAAGATGAGAATACCCCTTTAAAGTGATACCATGTAACAGAGAGAAGATTTAAGAGCAGCAGTCGGCCATGGGTTACAATCTTTGATTTTAAACAAGAATGTTCCTACTTTATGACAGCAAGCAGAGATCTTGAAAATGACGAGAAAATGTCATCTAAAGCTTATTAGAAAGCTGGAGAACTTTTCATTATACAGTGATCAAGGTTTGGATACTGGTTTTGGTCCACGTAGGGAGGGGGAGGAGATAACTACAGGTAAAGGGGCTCTCCGTATACCAGTGGTCTCCAACCTGTGACTTTCAATTTGTCCCAAAGGTAGCTGGGAGTTGTAGTTTTCCAAAAGCTGGGTAGCCACAGATTGGAGACCACGGCAGGCCACGATCTTCAGACCCCGGGCAGAGGCCAGCCCCTCGGTATGGATGTCTATGGCATGAACACAGTGCGAGTTCTCCATCCATCAAGCGTTCTCATTTCTGTGCTGTGTCTTCATTGTGTTTTATTCAAATACTCAGGAAATGAAGAGTCATTAACATCACAAACGTCTTCAATAAAAGACAGATTCTGCTTTGGATTCATAAAATGCAGATCGTTCATCTGGAGATTATACGGAACTTGTTAATGTCATGAATACAACTGGTAAAAATGTCCCGTATTTAAAGGGGAAGTTCACTTGTAACACTTAGGGCCCTTTAGTGGGTTGTCTCTATGCTTAGGGATGTCATAGACATGTTATAATTGTAATGGTCAGGTTTGGGGTGACCCAATCCTATGTCGGGTCCCACGGACACTGTTGAGGTTTTATCACTAGTGTTGGGCGAGCATGCTCGGCCGAACACTGTATTCGCTCAAGCATGCTCGAGTCCCCTCCCCGCACGTTTCTTGGCTGCTATGCAACCAATCAGCGTGCGGGGAGGTACTGGCATTCACTGTAATGCTGTAGCCATGTTGGCTACTGGCATTACAGTGATTGGCTGGCCGGGAACGCGTCATCGGGTGCTATATAGCACCCGGTGACATGTGACCCGGCTCAGTCTGAGTCAGGGAGAGCTGCTGCAAGGAGGGACAGAGAGTGTAGGGATAGAAATTTGTTACGCAGGGCTAGTTTTTCTTTTCAAAAAACTCAAAATTCCTTTTTAGGACTATTGTTTTATCTGGCCCTCAACATCTATTACATTTTTGGCAAAATTTGCACAAAATTGCCTCACAATAACACCACCTGCGCTACTTGTGCTGTATAATGTTTGTGTATCCTAAATACCTGACATCCAGTGTATTTTTTTCTGCCGCTAATCAAGGCGACATTACCTCCGCTGCGTCAGCTGTATAACATTTGCGTATCCTAAATACCAGTGACATTCAGTGTATTTTTTTCTGCCTTTAGTGATGGCGATATTCCCTGCGCTACGTCTGCTGTATAACGTTTGAACATCCTAAATACTTGGGAGTCCAAGATGCATCCAGACATCCTCCCCATGCTGTTCCCAAACCATTTCAGTGGTGTTTCCATCATTTTCTGACCTTTACCTGTGAACCAGACACCCTCCCCTCTTCAGAGCAGGAGGTGCTGGGTTTAGTGCTCTGGTTCTTCCATTGACTTCCATTGTGCTCAGTCGCTCTGTAGAGCACTCGAACATCACCAAGTGTTCTACCCGAGCACCCGAGCACCTTGGTGCTCGATCAACAATATTCATCACGTGTTGCTTCTTTCTGTAGCGTAAGGCGTGGTGAACCCAATGGGAAATAAGTCCAGAAAGTCAGGGTCTGCAGTAAACCAGTGCGCTTCTTTACTGGAGGAACTCAGGTGCAAAACAATACAGGCAGTGCACCAAACTGGATTCTTTAGTCTCCTGCCGGGCAGAAGAAAGTTCTGTGCTGAGGAAAGTCCTGAGCTAACTGTCCCCCCCTCTCTCTCAGAAGGCTGGTGGTACCTTGACCAAAGGCTGGCGGCCCACGGTCTGTGGCTAAGTCGTCCGTCTGGCTCCCTGGGCACAAGGCTGGTCTCCCAGGGTTTGTGGCAGAGTACCGTCTCATTGTCTTCTTCTGGTCACTCATGCAGATTGGTAGAGTCTCTTCTACTAAACATTGGTCCCTATCTGCAGACAACTACAGGCTGAACTAGAACCTTCTAGTGGAAGGGGTGAAGAGGAGAAGTACAGCCTAAACAGAAACACTGTTACAATTTTAGTCTGTCATAGATTTGTATAGAGTTTCAGTGCAAGTCTATGGGAATGAATAAGCAGTTATTCCAGACATAAACAACAGAACTAAACCAGACAGTCAGAAGGTCACTGTGTCTGTTTTTTCCCTCCGAAACTTTGCATAGATAGAAAGTTATAAAGTCTCTCAATATTAGCTCGCTGTGCATTAACCCTTTCCAGAGTACAGTGCAGCTATAATGTAATAACAGTACAAATAAACTGGATATACAATAAACAAATAAATGCAGTTCAAAACTATAAAGGAGTATAAGTGCACACAACAGTATAAATCATAGTGCAAGTTAACCCTTGAAAGTGCAATAAAGTAGGGAGTCGATGGTTTTGCATAGTAGCAATAAGGGCAAAAGTCCACAAATGTCCATAGTGCAGTATCCTTGTTCCAGGGCATTACATAGTCCATTGCTCAGGGGAGAGCAACAACGGACCCGACCCATTCACATATTACAGGGTCCATATTGATTAGAACGGATGAATTCACACACAGCAGATTTGTTGCAGAAATCCTCATTCACAAATTTCTGCATCAAGCCGCCGCGTGTGAATTCACTGTAATACTACATTTCCCCAGCAGAGGTCGCTGCATTGAGAATGTGCGTCCAGTCATGGCTTCCTCCGGTGTCAATAGTAAATCAGTAATGGTGAATGAGACTGTCCAATCCCAGGCTTCATTACTGTATGTCTGCAACTTTACAATATGTTTTTTGTAGGAATGCCTCCATTTTAAGATCTCTGCTTGCTGGGGGTGAATGGAAACATTGAAACATTATAGTTTACATAAAGCTATAAACCTCCTCTGGCCTAGACCTGCTCATGTTTCTCAGGGCAGGACCATCTCCACCCCCTATAGCTGTAGTCCTGTCGATTTAACAGAAATAATTTTAATCAGCAGTATCAACCCTATCAAGAAGTATGAGTTGTTTAATAAGGTTGATCCTTCTGATCCTGAAGTTTGTCCTATGCTAAACCAATACTTTGCGTTATGGGCCTGAGGGGGCGGGGCATGACACGAAGACTGCTTATGTCATACGCTGCCTTCTCAGGCCCTGCACTATGCGTGAGTCAGTATCAGTTATGTCCAGAGTGTTCCTTTAAGAAACAGTTTCTTCATCTATTATGTGCTGACTGATTACAGGCGATGAATACGACAACGTGTTCTGAGCCTGAAGTGACTCACGATGAAAGAAAGTTTTCACAGGAAAGGAAAATCGAGGCTCTTGGCAGGAGGAGAAGATGTGAGCGGACAAATCCACGAGCGCCTGACGGAAACAAAGTAAAGTAAATGGCGCAGTGCGGAGCGGGTCAGTCTCGGCTGATGGTCGCACCACCAGGACTGAAATGAGCACCAGGGGACGCATTGTATTGTGGACAAAGAAGAAAACAAGGAAGAAGCCAAGATGTAAGAGAGCGACCGAGGATCTCATTACCCAACCTCAGAAGACGGGTCAGGAACCCACGTCCTCAGAAGGAAGATCAACCTCCTCCATCACTTCTTACGTCTCTTCATACTTCTTATAAGGACACTGGCTTAAAACTAGAGGAAGGACCATGATGTGTACCCCAAAATATTGTCCACACAGGCCGGAGTCCCTGTTGTCTGGTGGTTTAGAGCCCCGGGGTCTGGGATTAAAGGGGCGGTACAAGAATTGGAGAGTTTTGGCAACACCCACAAACCCGTAAAGTGAAGATTACTTACCTGCTTCTCCCATTCTTACACAACCCCTTTAAGTCCCTGATGTCCTGTGACTGTCCCGGGGGTCAGTGCTATAGTGCCTCAGTCTCTGTTAAGGTTTACACACCCGGTCCATGGAGTCCAATGGTTCAGTAGCCCGGTCCTTGGAGTCTCATGGTTTAGACCTTAATTCTTGGTATCAAGAGGTTTCCAGGCATAGTCCATGTAGTCCACTGGTTCCTAAAGCAGTCCCTGGTGTCCAGTGGTTTAGTGCACAAATCTCTGGGTTAGGCACAGTCCTTGGAGTCCAATGGTTTAGTGCACAAGTCTCTGGTATCAAGAGGGTTAGGCACAGTCCTTGGACTCCAATGGTTTAGTGCACAAGTCTCTGGTATCAAGAGGGTTAGGCACAGTCCTTGGAGTCCAATGGTTTAGTGCACAAGTCTCTGGTATCAAGAGGGTTAGGCACAGTCCTTGGACTCCAATGGTTCAGTGACTAGTTAGAGGTTTAGTGCTCTAGTCCTTGGTAGTCCATAGAGTCTACTGGTTTAACACCCAAGTCTTTGGTGTCATGTACTTGAATGTCTGTGCCTTAAAGAGTTATCCCAGGATTAATGTAAAAAATGAAAATCAGACCTCCTATAGGACATGACAATCTCTTTCTAACAAAGCTCGAACCAGCCCTGTACCTCACATGGATCCAGAGATCTCACCAGCTCAGGATGGGGAAGGGGGAGGGGGTGGATTTTCTTGGGGGTGTTTCCTTTCTGCTGCCCCTGGTGGTAGTTGAAGGATGGAGATGAGCGTGTATGTCCATCTCAGTGAGGTGGACAGAGAAATTAGAAAAAGAGCAAACATTAGGTGGCGCTATACAGAGAGATTTGATGGAATAACTCAGTGGCTATACAAAACTTTTAATTACGTGCAATTACAAAAGTATTCACACCCAGGTGCTGGTTTGAAAAATGTAGAATATTTTTCATTGGACAACCCTTTTAAGTCTAGTGGCTTAGTTACTCAGTATCTAATGGTTCAGTGCCCCAGTCCTTAGTACCTCAGCAACTGGTGACAAGTATTTGGTTCCCCAGTTTGGTGAATCAGTTTTAGGTGTCTTACCCTATGTACCCGCTCAGTGCCTGCCCCTGGTGCCCCCTTCAGGTTCTTACCCATTAAACTGAATGTCTCTTTAAGAGTTATATTTCTCATCCTTCCACCAGAAAACGCCAGGCCGTGTGCTCACCTTGTATAGAAGTGTGGACAGGCAAAACTCTGGGAAGCACTTATCATGCCCCTCTTTGACCAAAAATCCACTTTCCCCTGCTGAGGTCCTTCCATGGTCAGTGTCCCAGGGTATCCCTCCCGTTTTGAACACTTACTGCTCATGAAGGACCAATGCAACTTTTCAGTATCCAATGTCCAGCTAGCATTAACATCTTAAACACCCTTCTCCACCTTCCTGTGCCTGAGCAACAAGGTTCATTGGGTTCTTACAGTCTTTGAAGCTGTTAGTTCTTGCCCTGACTTCTACCTGACTACTGTTGTGACCAAACTCCACCTGCCTTGACCTCTGCACTGTTTGACCGTGAATTCTGCTTGCTCCATTTGTACCACGTCCAGTTGTCATCCAGTGGCAGCTGTAAGGAACATGATGGTCGGTAGATGCAAAAAGAGACTATTTCTGGGTTAGCGCCTTGTGGGTTCCCTACAGTGAAGTCTGTATCGTTGTATAGGGACTCTGCTCCCGTATTTATCTCAAAGCCGACCCTACAGGAACCCAGCAGATCCACATGAACTGCAGGAAGGTGGATCATGTGGATGTATGAAGAACACTATTTTACATAGTAACATAGTTTATAAGGCCGAAAAAAGCCCTCTGTCCATCCAGTTCTTCCTGTTATCCTACAAGTTGATCCAGAGGAAGGCAAAAAACCCTGTGAGGTAGAAGCCAATTTTCCTCACTTTATGGGAAAAAATTCCTCCCGACTCCAATCAGACATCAGAATATCTCCCTGGATCAACGACCCCTCTCTAGTAACTATAACCTGTAATATTATTACCTCCAGAAATACATCCAGGCCCCTCCTGAACTCTTATAGTGAACTTACCATCACCACCTCCTCAGGCAGAGAGTTCCATAGTCTCACTGCTCTTACCGTAAAGAATCCTCTTCTATGTTTGTGTACAAACCTTCTTTCCTCCAGACGCAGAGGATGTCCCCTCGTCACAGTCACAGTCCTGGGGGATAAATAGATGATGGGAGAGATCTCTGTACTGACCCCTGATATATTTATACATAGTTATTACATCTCCCCTCAGTCGTCCCTAATTTTGATAATCTTTCTGGGTCCTGTAGTCCACCCATTCCAGTTATTACTTTAGTTGCCCTCCTCTGAACCCTCTCCAGCTCTGCTATGTCTGCCTTGTTCACAGGAGCCCAGAACTGTACACAGTCCTCCATGTGTGGTCTGACTAGTGATGTGTAAAGTGGCAGGACTATGTTCTCATCACCGCCACCTATGCCTCTTTTGATGCAACCCATTATCTTATTGGCCTTGGCAGCAGC
Source organism: Rhinella marina (assembly GCA_900303285.1). Lineage (NCBI taxonomy): Eukaryota > Metazoa > Chordata > Amphibia > Anura > Bufonidae > Rhinella > Rhinella marina. Next base: position 25,574 of record ONZH01000817.1, read on the forward strand.
TGTCTGACACTGGTTTCTGCAGCTTAGTTTGCTGTTCACTAAAATTCCTAGGTTCTTTTCCATGTCAGAGTTACCCCAGTGTTTACAATTTAGTATGTACTGGTGACTTGCATTATTCCTTCCTATGTGCATAACCTTACATTTGTCAGTATTAATTTTATTTTTTAAAGTGTCATAGTTATAGAATGGATTCATGTTTCATCAAGATATTTGTGTCTTCTTCATGAACGCCGGAAGAAGGCATCGAATGCAATGAAAATTCATAAGCGTCTTGACTGAGGTCGGCAGGGTTGGCAATGACCGGCTTGGTAGGCCTCAACTGTTTAAAAGTCCATAACAAGGTTTATTGTCTTCAAAATCAGCAAATTGGTATCAAAGTTCAACATTCAGATGTGGCCAATCTACGTGAAATAAACAGAAAGGAAATAAAGCACCTGTCTGTCTGGGCGCTAACTAAACGGTGGTTTCCCTCACCTATACCCTGAGCATGACACAGGACATTAGGCCTTACACATCCAGAAGGTCCTGCAGCTTTCAGGCATTTATTCCCCCAGTAATGATCCCAGTAGCTACACCGGGGTTGGCTTTAGGGTCCATTCAGACGAACGTAAGTGCTCCGTGCCCATGCTGCAGACTGCAATGCACGGGCGCCGGCTACGTGCGCTCCATTTGCGAATGCGGACCCATTGACACCGTTCAGATCCGTGCCTCCGCACAGCAAAAGATAGGACATGTCCTACCTATTGCCGTATCTTGCGCAACGTGGACCCACTGAAGTCAATGGGCCTGCATCCGCAAACATGAATGCACATTACGGTCCTCTGAGTGGACCCTTAGGCTAGGAGGAAAGTGTTGTACTGGGATGGGGAGGGAATGGCAGGGCCCACTACCAACACCTACATGCCATTCCAATGAAACGAAATCCACCCCATAAAGCACTTTAATGAAAAGTGTCTCAGCAGGCTAACCTTTGTAGAAACAACCCAACTTTTCTGGAGTCTTTTTGCCTCACCCATCTGAGGATTCTGGGTGCGATATACACACCCCCTCCAGCACTTTACCAGTCACCATGTTACACTGCGTAATTCCGCTTATTGCTCCTGTTACTCTCAGGTCACACTATAGAAACTGCACAATTAACAGTAAATATTAATTATTACATCAAACACATAACATCTCAGCAATTATGAGGGAAAAGAAGAACAAACGAATCACCACAGATACAATCTACATGACAGGACAAAGACAACGTCTCAGAATCTTCTACTTGAAGACAAAACTCTGGCCAGACAATGGAAGAACACGTCTGTTCCTCGCAAGGAATGCAGAATCTCCAGCCAAAAATATCCGTCCAAGAATTAATTTCCATACAAACAATGGGGAATGTGGTAGGAAGTTGATTAAAGTTCTCTAATATATGTGTGTAGAAAGATAGATAGATATTGGATAGATAGATAGATAGATAGATAGATAGATAGATAGATAGATACATAGATAGATAGATAGATAGATAGATAGATAGATAGGAGATGGATAGATAGATAGATAGATAGATAGATAGAAGATAGATGGATAGATAGATAGATAGATAGATAGATAGATAGATAGATATGAGAATGAGATAGATGGATAGATAGAAGATAGATAGATGGATAGATAGAAGATAGATGGATAGATAGATAGATAGATAGATAGATAGATAGATAGATAGATAGATATGAGAATGAGATAGATGGATAGATAGAAGATAGATGGATAGATAGAAGATAGATGGATAGATAGATAGGTATTAGATAGATAGATAGATAGGAGATAGATGGATATATAGATAGATAGATAGATAGATAGATAGATAGATAGATAGATAGATAGATAGATAGATAGATATGAGAATGAGATAGATGGATAGATAGAAGATAGATGGATAGATAGATAGATAGATAGATAGATAGATAGATAGATAGATAATGATATAGATAGATAGATAGATAGATAGATAATGATATAGATAGATAGATAGATAGATAGATAGATAGATAGATATAAGATAGATGGATGGATAGATAGATAGATATGAGAGAGTTAGATAGATAGATGATTGATAGATATGAGATAGATGGATAGATAGATAGAAAGATAGATAATGATATAGATAGATATGAGAGAGTTACACGTCTGTTCCTCGCAAGGAATGCAGAATCTCCAGCCAAAAATATCCGTCCAAGAATTAATTTCCATACAAACAATGGGGAATGTGGTAGGAAGTTGATTAAAGTTCTCTAATATATGTGTGCAGAAAGATAGATAGATATTGGATAGATAGATAGATAGATAGATACATAGATAGATAGATAGATAGATAGGAGATGGATAGATAGATAGATAGATAGGTATTAGATAGATAGATAGATAGATAGATAGATAGATAGAAGATAGATGGATAGATAGATAGATAGATAGATAGATAGATAGATATGAGAATGAGATAGATGGATAGATAGAAGATAGATAGATGGATAGATAGAAGATAGATGGATAGATAGATAGATAGATATGAGAATGAGATAGATGGATAGATAGAAGATAGATGGATAGATAGATAGGTATTAGATAGATAGATAGATAGATAGATAGGAGATAGATGGATATATAGATAGATAGATAGATAGATATGAGAATGAGATAGATGGATAGATAGAAGATAGATGGATAGATAGAAGATAGATGGATAGATAGATAGATAGATAGATAGATAATGATATAGATAGATAGATAGATAGATAGATAGATAATGATATAGATAGATAGATAGATAGATAGATAGATAGATAGATAGATAGATATAAGATAGATAGATAGATATGAGAGAGTTAGATAGATAGATGATTGATAGATATGAGATAGATGGATAGATAGATAGAAAGATAGATAATGATATAGATAGATATGAGAGAGTTAGATAGATAGATAGATAGATAGATAGATAGATAGATAGATAGATATGAGATAGATGATAGATAGATGGATAGATAGATAGATAGATAGATGTGCCTTTTGTGTTTATATAGCTACAGATCTAGCGTAGCTAAATTTGTCATTAAGCTATTTTTTGTGTAGTCTTAGTCTGCAGCATTCTAAGTATTTCAGGAGAACTAGATTCGCACTCCTATGATAAACCACAGAGCTCTCCGCCGTACATGACACGCTCAGCTCTGCTACATCTCTCTGTCCTCTCAGGACGTCTGGTCTCTTCTAGTTCCGCTCTATTTTTACCTCCCTGGACCAGACATAAGAAGGTCGTGTCCTATGTGTAGAAGGAGGACGCCCCGGAGCGGTGACCGGTCACATCGCTTCTCAGATGTGCACAGAAGTTCACAAGAAATTTATTATTAACCCTTTGTGGACACAGCGCATTTAACTTGAGGAACTGAAGAATCATAGAGGAAACTTATTTATTTCCTCACAGATGCAGATTTATGATTACTGAGGAGCCGCCGGGGGGTTTATAAAAAATGACATTATCAGGGAAATATAAAAGAAGTGATTGCAGCAAAGTATTCAAGTATGTGATACGTATCTATCTATCTATCTATCTTTGTATCATCTATCTAATATCTATCTATCTATCTCATGTCTATCTAATATCTATTTAATATCTATCTATCTATCTATCTATCTAATATCTATCTAATATCTATCTAATATCTATCTAATATAATATCTATCTATCTATCTATGTATCTATCTATCATCTATCTATCTAATATCTATCTATCTAATATCTATCTATCTATCTATCTCAAATACTGTGTCTCAGGACCAAGATGAGGTACAAGGAGCGCCTCTCACTCTGGAGGACCCGGCATGTCGGTCACAGACCTGGGTGGACACATCTCTTTTTTCTGCCTTACATCCTTTGTCACTGACTGCAGTGTGAGCCATGCAGTACTTCATGTCACCTGCGGGCGGTGCTGCAGAGTCCTGGCTGCTGGGTTCTTATATATGGCTTATCCAGGGTGGTCTCAGCAGCAGGACACCCTGTGTTTATCCCCATTTGGAGGGTAACCTTCTAGTAAAAGTAGAGAGGACCCCTTTAAAGAAATATAATTTTCACATCTTACTTTGGACATTTTTGTATTTTATCCATCACTTTTATATTCTCTGTCTTATAATCAATACATGCCGCCATAGGTGGAATACTGCTGAGTACTACACTGCTACGTCTCAGCTACACAGCAGAGAATAGCTCCAGGGCTTCATGAAGGCTTCGTGTATCAGAGGGCAGGGTATGAAAGAGCGAGGAGGCCTGTGACGGAGACGTGGGAGGGGTAGGCTCTGCTGATCCACTCTTAGAGGGGTTTTCTGGTTTCCTGTATGGAAAGTTCCTTCAGTTTATAAACGAGAAGTTCCACAACCCTATAATTTACTAAAGTATCTGTGCCAGAGATTGGTCTAAAAAAAGTTGTATCACTTTTATTGTATGCTGGGTGAGGGGTGGGGCTTAGCAGAAGGTGGGTGGAGCATTGTGGGACCGGGGCAGGGCCAATGATGCAACATTTTGAGCTGAAATTTTTGGGCAATTCTGGCATAATCCGGTGCAAAAGCCATTTTTGGTGCCTTAAAGGCCTCCATTAAATCCAGGGATGCAGGTACCAACATGCATGCTGAGCCCACTCTATACCTCTCCCGGTGCCTCATGGCTTCCAATGCATATACTAAGAGCAGGATACAACGTTATACTTACTCTGATTAAAATCAGCCTATGGGGCGGACAGACTGGTCAGGAGTGCAAGACTGGCTGGAGTAGCCACATTCCTGACCAGTCTGTCTGCCCCATAGGCTCATCGAATCCGGCCGTCACCGATAGAATTACAAGCCCAAGGAGAGCAGACTGTGCCAGCAGTGCGACCAGGAGGCCGTGGAGGATGAGGCTCACTTCCTGCTACGGTGCCTCAATTACTGAGCAGTGAGGGACTCTCACTTCAGGAGACTGTCTGATCTCTGCCCAGACTTCACCTCCATGGAGGAGGAAGAGAGACTCTCCATACTGCTGGGGGAGGAGGAGAACACAGCGGCCATAGCAGCACAATATATTACTGCCTGCAATAGACTGAGAGGAGCGTGGTATACCATGGACTCCTATATCCTGACCCTGGATGTGTCCCTATCCCCATCCCCCAAACCTACCCTATACCCCCACCTTGGATGTGTCCCCATCCCCCAACCCTACACAATTATTTCCCACTTGCTTTGGCAATGCTAAAATGTATTTAGTCCTGCCAATAAAGCTGATTTGATTTGAATTGATTTGATAGATAGATATGAGATAGATAGATAGATAGATAGATAGATAGATAGACATGAGATAGATAGATAGATAGATAGATAGATAGATAGATAGATAGATAGATAGATAGATATGAGATAGATAGATAGATAGATATGAGATAGATAGATAGATAGATAGATAGATGATAGATAGATAGATAGATAGATAGATATGAGATAGATAGATAGATAGATAGATAGATATAGATATGAGATAGATAGATAGATATGAGATAGATAGATAGATAGATAGATATAGATATGAGATAGATAGATAGATAGATAGATAGATAGATAGATAAGATATGAGATAGATAGATAGATAGATAGATAGATAGATAGATAGATAGATAGATGAAATAAATATACAGATTTGAGATGGGTTTATTTACAGATTAAATAGACAGAGAGATGGATATAGATAGATAGATACGAGATAGATAGAATGATAGATAGAATGATAGATGATAGATAGATAGATAGATAGATAGATAGATAATATGACAGTCACTCCGTCACAGTATTCCGCCTTCAGGGATCCGGTAGATAGATATGAGATAGATAGATAATAGATAGATAGTAGATAGATAGATAGATAGATATGAGATAGATAGATAAATAGATAGATAGTAGATAGATAGATAATAGATAATAGATAGATAGATAGATAGATAGATAGATAGATAATAGATAGATAGATAGATAGATAATAGATAGATAGATAGAATACAAAAACATTTTTCGTCAGCACTATATGAATGGTGAGGTGCAATGCCTATGGATCTGACAAAGATCAATTCAATAATCAAATCAAAAAACATAAAGATAGGCCGCACTCTCAAAGTAAAATGAAAAGCAGAGGCACTTTATTCACCGATGTGGAGGACGCGACGTTTCGGCTCAGACTGAGCCTTTCTCAAGCAACAACTGATGTGTGAATCACATATTTATGCAAAAAGTGCAAGTGCTCAAAATTACATAATCAATTAGTGACATGATTAATAATCAAATACAAATACACAATTTCATGATATAAGTGTAAAATTCATATAAAAACTGGTGACATATGTCTCATACATAGTTAGTGTCAAAGATGATATAAAAAGTGATATTCATGATTCCCATTGGTGCATAATAATAATAAAACCCATTGATTATAAAGGTATATTGTACAGCTGTATATAGTTCATATAATATGATCCTACCAGGGGGTGAAATCATGATCCATGTGAGGACGCCCGGCCTGGTTGGCGTCTGGTATCGTCCACTGCGCATGACATTGCAAATAACAAAGTAACGGGGCGCTGTATGCACATGTCAAACATACGCAGTGCTGGCCAAGAAATCATGCCCTCCATATAAACAGATATAGTGCCCAAACATTAAGTGTATAGCGGTCCCGATGTTATTATATATTTAGACCGCAACATCCAAACACCCCAGAGTCAGAATAAGGCAGACGCACCCCTTTCCAGTGATAACCGGATCAGTAACTCACGCTACATACGCGGAGTCATACTTCATGGTTGCCAATGGTACCGGCATGGTGTGAATGATATATGGGAGCAGGGGAGGAGCTACCAGAATTGGGAGACTCCAACCCGCTACATGGGAGATGACTTGGACCCATGAGCAACCCAGATCGCATATCCACCCCATTCAGTATATAAATGTGTGCTTTTAATCTGACAGGAATATATGATCATATTAAAGGGAACATATTATAATAAATGTATCAATGTACGCAATGGATGTTCCAGAGCCAATCTTCAGTACATCAATATCCCAACATGGATTTCATCCTCCTTCCCACCAGGATCCATTATCTACAGAAACAGGAGAATGACAATTAATAAATCGTACTTGTACAAGTTATTTTTACACATATAATACAGTATAACTATCAATCGTAAAACCACAATACACAACCGGAGGCTTCGTAGCTATACCGGCAACTGTTACCACGGGGGCATCTACCGTAATACACTTCATTTATAATCTACATTCAAACCATTGGGGGTCAATGTGTTAAGTTTGCGGATCCATTGTAATTCCTTGCGGAGTAATATTTTGGCTCTGTCCCCACCACGTCTCAGTGGTGGTACATGATCAATGATCCTGAACCGTAACTGGTGCTCACCGTGTTTACATTCCGTAAAATGTCTAGATACCGGTAAGTCATGATGTTTTTTCCGGATCGTGTACCTGTGATGATTGAGTCTAGTCTTAAGGTCCAAAGTGTTTTCACCTACATACCACTTATTGCAGGGACATGACAAAAGGTATATAACATAATCCGTATTACACGTCAGGAAATATCTGATGTCGTAAGTTTCACTACTGCCGGGATGTACGAACTGTGTGCCTTTTAAAGGGTTTCTGTCACCAGTTTTTTCGGTATGAATCAGGCTGACATTAGAGATATGCTAATGTCACCTGATTCCAAATATATATGTGTTTTATTTACTGGTGCCCCCATTTTTATATAAAATGAACTTTTATTTTATGCTAATAAGGCCTCTAGGTGCAAGGGGCGTTACCCCTGCTCCTAGAGGCTCTGTTGATTGACAGGACCAGGCAGAGAAGAAACACTCAATTCACCATAGATTTTAAGGACCTTCAATGATGTCATGACCATGTGATCAGTCACATGGTTAGGATCACACAAACAGCCTGTCTCCTCCTAAACCATGTGACTGATCACATGGTCATGACATTATTGAAGGTCCTTGCAAGCTATGGTGAATGGAGTGTTTCTTCTCTGCCTGGGCCTGTCAATCAACAGAGCCTCTAGGAGCAGGGGTAACGCCCCTTGCACCTAGAGGCCTTATTAGCATAAAATAAAAGTTCATTTTATATAAAAATGGGGGCACCAGTAAATAAAACAGATATATATTTGGAATCAGGCGACATTAGCACATCTCTAATATCAGCCTGATTCATAGCGAAAAAACTGGTGACAGAAACCCTTTAACATCAGGCGGCAGTTCACACATGAGAAACAGGGGGAACACCCTGTCATTCTTGGTGCTAGAAAAGACTGTGTGAGCCGCTTGGTGGGCAACAGATCAGAGTGAACCAGTTGATCCACCAAGCTACGGGATCTTCTGTATGAGAAGACGGGGGGAGTGGCCTATTCAGGGACCTCCCTATGACAACCATGTAACATTGGCCAATGTCGTCTTATAATGTTACTGATATATGCGGATTGTTCAGAGAAAGTGGACACAAAGTATAACCTCTTCTGTACGGATTTACGCTCTCGCGGTCTCAATATGGCTGATCTGTCCAAAGGCAAAACCTCTTTTAATTGTTGTCCTACCAGACATTTTGGATAACCTCGTGTAACAAATTTGTGGGCCATAGTACCTAAAGTCATGGGAAGTTGTGCAGGTTCTGACACAATACGTTTGGCTCTTAGGAATTGGCTCTTAGGTAGACTCCTCACCATACTCCTAGGGTGCCTACTGCTGTAGTGCAACAAGGAATTCCTGCCCGTGGGCTTCACATAAAGCTCAGTTTTTAACCTATGACCATCCAGCATTACATTAGTATCAAGGAATTGTACATGTTGTTCCGAGTACACCAAGGTAAATTATACATCAGGGTCTATTCCATTCAGAAATTCATGGAAACATTGTAATTCTGCCAGTGTGCCATGCCATAGGAGGAAGACATCGTCTATGTATCGCCCCCACGCCGCAACATGCAAGAAGTGGTGGGACACATAGACAAGGTCCTCCTCCAAATGGCACATGTATATATTGGCATAGGTTGGCGCCATATTAGACCCCATGGCCACGCCCTTGCGTTGCATGAAAAATTGGTCCTGAAATAAAAAATAATTGAACCAAAGCACAATATTCAGCAGAGAAAGGATGAATGTCTGGCTCTCTTGTGTGTATGTAGATGTCTTCAGATATTCAGTGACAGCTAAAATCCCTCTATTGTGATCTATAGAAGTATATAAGCTAACCACGTCGAATGACGCAAGTATTACATTGGTGTATCCGGAAAGATCAACATCCTGCAGTTTAAGCAAAAAATCTGTAGTATCCTGAACATAAGACTGTGCAGTAATAGCATATTCACGTAGCATCTTATCAAGAAAGACAGCGATATGTGAGAAAATAGAGTCAGATCTATTTTTTTGTAGATAGATAGATGATAGATATGAGATAGATAGATAGATAGATAGATAGATAGATAGATAGATAGAATGATAGATGATAGATAGATAGATAGATAGATAGATATTAGATAGATTGATAGATGAGATAGATAGATGACAGATAGATAGATAGATAGATAGATAGATAGATAGATAGATTTGATATAGATAGATGATAGATAGATAGGAGATAGATAGATAGATAGATAGATAGATAGATAGATATGAGATAGATAGATAGATAGATAGATAGATAGATAGATAGAATGATAGATGATAGATATGAGATAGATAGATAGATAGATAATAGATAGATATATAGAATGATAGATAGATAGATATTAGATAGATAGATAGATAGATAGATAGATAGATAGATTTCATTGTCGTAGGTAGGTACATAGATAGATAGAGGGAAGAGATAGATAGATAGATAGATAGATAGATATGAGATACATAGATAGATATGAGATAGATAGATAGATAGATAGATATGATATAGATAGATAATAGATAGATAGAATGATAGATAGATAGGAGATATATAGATAGATATGAGATAGATAGATAGATTTGAGATAGATAGATGATAGATAGATAGATAGATAGATAGATAGATAGATAGAAGAATAACTCCACGGCACTATCCAAATAGTGATTATAAGTGATGTTCTTTGTTCACCAGCGCGACGTTTCAGTCCACTTGCTGGGACTTTTTTCAAGCAGTGATATTGTTTTGCATAGATAGATAGATAGATAGATAGGAAATAAGATAGATAGATAGATAGATGATAGATGAGATAGATAGATAGGAAATAGATAGATAGATAGATAGATAGATAGATAGATGAGATAGATAGATAGATGATAGATAGATAGATAGATAGGAGATAGATAGATAGAAATTAGATAGATAGATAGATTATGATAGAGATATAGATAGATAGATACATAGATAGAGATAGATAGATAGATATAGATGATAGATAGGATAGATAGATGATAGATAAGATATAGATAGATAGATATGAGATAGATAGATAGATAGATATAGATAGATAGATAGATAGAGATAGATGATAGATAGATGATAGATAGATAGATTAGATATAGATAGATATAGATAGATAGATAGATAGATAGATATAGATAGATAGATATAGAATAGATAGATAGATAGATAGATATATGATAGATAGATAGAATATAGATAGAGATAGATAGATAGATAGATTAAGATAGATAGAGATAGATAGATAGATAATAGATAGATAGAGATATAGATAGATGATAGATAGATAGATAGATAGATAGATAGATAGATAGATATAGATAGATAGATAGATGAGATAGGATAGATAGATAGATAGATAGATGATTTGAGATATATAGATAGATAGAGATGATGAGATAGATAGATAGATAGATAGAATAATAGATAGATTGATAGATATGAGATAGATAATAGATAGATAGATTAGATATAGATAGATGATAGAGATAGATGATAGATATTGAGATAGATAGATAGATAGATAGATAGATAGATAGATTAGATAGATAGATAGATCATAGATAGATAGATAGATAGATAGATAGATAGATAGATAGATAGATAGATAGATAGATGATAGATAGATAGATAGATAGATAGATAGATAGATAGAGTAGATAGAAGATAGATAGATAGATAGATAGATAGATAGATAGATAGATATGAGATAGATAGATAGATAGATAGATAGATAGATAGATAGATAGATAGATAGATAGATAGATAGATAGAGATAGATAGATAGATAGATAGATAGATAGATATAGATAGATAGATAGATAGATAGATATGAGATAGATAGATAGATAGATAGACAGATTAGATAGATATGATAGATAGATAGATAGATAGATAGATAGATAGATGAGATAGATATGATAGATAGATAGATAGCATAGATAGATTGATAGCAGATAGATAGATAGATAGATAGATAGATAGATAGATGATAGATGATAGAGATAGATAGATGATAGATAGATGAGATAGATAGATAGATAGATAGATAGATAGATAGATAGATAGAGATAGATAGAATAGATAGATAGATAGATAGATAGATAGATAGATAGATAGAGAGATAGATATTAGATAGAATGATAGATAGATAGATAGATAGATAGATTAGATAGATAGATAGATGATATAGAGATAGATAGATATGAGATAGATAGATAGATAGATATAGCATAGATAGATTAGATAGATAGATAGTAGATAGATTAGATAGATAGATAGATAGATAGATAGATAGATAGATAGATAGATAGATAGACTAGATAGATAGATAGATAGATAGATAGATAGATAGATACAGATACATAGATAGATAAGTAGCAAAAAGGTTGAGGCAGCACTCCGGTCTTTAGTGAAGATAAAGTGGATTTATTACACCCAATTGCAATTGGGTGTAATAAATCCACTTTATCTTCACTAAAGACCGGAGTGCTGCCTCAACCTTTTTGCTACTTTGATGTGGACTTTGTTTCCGGGGTCCTAGAGGAGTTTTGCACCCGGCACGGAGTGCTGCTATTTCCTTATGGTTTTGGATCTACATAGATAGATAGATAGATAGATAGATAGATATTAGATAGATAGATAGATAGATGCTTAAAAGAAGAAGTTTTCCATATTTCCACATAAATTTGACCTAAATCTACATCAGATTTTCCTAAAACTACATAAATATAACCAAATCCAACAAATGAGTCAATGATATTAGACTTGGTCATATATTTATTGAGGCAAGTGATCCAATATCACATGTCAGTGAGTGGTAAAAGTATGTGAACCCCTTGCTTTCAGTAATTGTTGATTAGTTCTGCACATCGGCTTGGAGGAATTGTAGCTCATTAGATATTTAACCCCAGACGGTCTAATAAGATGTAATATCAGCTCAGTGTAACGTCTCCCTCGGCTTATGGACTCAGACGATGGATTTCTGCTGCGCCAATTAAGAAGAGAAGTTGCCGCTACTTAGCACCTGAAGGAGACGGGAAATTCTCCGCTTCCTGTAAAGTTCCGGAAAGAATTTTAATAAGTGTTTTAGACATGAAAGAAACGAAGGTCTTTGTAGATAGAACTTTTATCTGGCGGGCGCGGAGCGATGTACGGCTTTATTTATACACGTTCCAAGTCTCTTCAGATGTCAGCCAGACCTCACGTGATCCCTTTATCTTTAAGTGCAAAAGAGAAAAGAGGAGCAGGGAACATAATCACACCCTCGAAGACAAGGTGATAATATTATGAACGATGCAAAAAAATATATATCAAAAATTTTCAAAAACACTTCCCAGATGATAATGGATGATATCCATGTATTATTGATGATCCTTATGCAAACTGAAAATGGGTGGAGTTAAAGAAAACTCCACCTTAAAAAGACCCCTCAGGAAGAAACTGTCTCCCTGCTGCCACTAGGGGGAGCTCCCTACCTACAGATTTATGATTCAGCAGTATGCAGGCCTATGCAGTGAGCTCCCTCTAGTGGCAGCTTTAGTAACTGACTAAAGGGTGCATTCACACCACAGTATTTATGTGTCCGCATCCGTTCCGAAATTTTGCAGAAGGGATGCAAACCCTTTCGTTTCAATGGGCCGCAAAAGATCCGTATTTCCGCTCCGTGGCCCTGCAAAAAAGATAGAGCATGGCCTATTCTTGTCAGCAATTGTGGACAAGAATAGGTTTTTCTATCATAGGGCTGGCCACGTGTGTTCTGCAAAATGCGGAACGCACATGGCCGGTATCTGTGTTTTTCGGATCAACAATGCGCGGACCGCAAAACACATAAGGTCTTGTGAATGTAGCCTTACCAGGATGGTTATTTGAAGTGAAGCAGAGGATTTTGAGCTACATATCCATTAACCCTCTAACTGTTTGGCCAGAGTCCAGCTCCAGCAGTGGGAAAAGTAGCTACCTGGAGGGGGGGAGGGCTGCTTTAGATGCTGCTACCTCCTGAAGGGTAGCAGCTAGAAACATGCAACTGATCTTTGAAAGCAGACATTCCAAGCTTTCAGACAATACCAAAATGACAGCAATATGTTCAGGACAGAGAAAGATATCACTGATAGAAATCGGGATGCTGTGAATGCAGCTGAAAATGAAAGTAAAAACAGGATTTACTCGTGATTATTCCCGACTTCATTTCTAACATGGTTTCTCCTCTTTTGCTTGGACTTTAGCTGTCATTTCATGGTCTTGTATGAAAGCCTGGACTGTCAGCTTTCAGACAAGACCAGTTGCATTTTTCTAGCTGCTACCATTAAGGAGATATCACCATCTAAAGCAGCCCTCCCCTCCAGTTAGCTACTTGGACTCAGGCAGAACAGTTAGGTGGTTAAGGGGGTTGTCTGTGTTCCGAGCTGACCCTGGACATATCCCCCTTTTCACCAGGGCAGCCCCTCTGATATAAGCATCTCATAATATATGCTCTCCATTGCCCTGTGCTGAATCGCGCAGGGCAAAGGCATTTTATAGAGAACCGGTGACGCACTGGGCCCTCCGTGGGAATGCTAGGCGGAGGCTTCCACCTAGCAGTGAGCGCAGTGATGTCACCGGCACTAATGGGCGGGCTTTAGCGCTGCCCTAGCCTGTAAAACAGCTAGGGCAATGCTAAATCCCACCCATCAGTGCCAGTGATGTCACCGCGAACACTGCTAGGCAGGAGCTTCCTCCTAGCAGTGTAAAATATAAGCAAACAAAGTATAAGCAAACTACCCTTGCCCTGCAAGATCCAGCGAAGGGCAAGAGAGAGCATCAGAGCATGAAATGCTCATGTCAGAGGGGCCGGAGGGGTGAAGATGGGGATATGTTGGGGTTCAGAGCCCCTTTAAATGAAGCTCCGACCCCTATAAGGAGGTCTACCATTCGTCTTACCATCATTAACCCCTTCACCATCCAAATCTATATATTCCAATGCAACTATAAAAGAAAAATCTAAGGTTTCATCCATATAGTTACTTTGGGGTCGTGTCCTGCGTAGTCCTTCTGTATAGAGACTAACGGCTCTTAACTACCAGCGTTATTATATATTAACCCAAAACCCTAGACCCCTGTAGGCTATAGATGTTAGTGTGAACCTCTTAAAGGGATACATTAATTGCATATCCACATGTTGGATAGAAGAGGGTCCCAAATAGACCTGCACCTATCTTCCCATCACAACTGGTGAGGTTCTTTCCATTCACGTCTATGGGAATCACGCTCAGGCTGTTCCCATGCCCATGGAAGTGAATGAACAGAGCCGCACTCATGCACCGCCACCTCTCCACTTGGATGCGGCAGCCTGTGGTCAGCTCAATAGACAGGATGGGGGTTGGAGGACGACAGTCCTGGAAATAGGTACCGATCCCAGAGGTGGGATCCAAGTTCACAATTTCCAATGTAAAAAAACCATAGACTCTGATGTTCCCAAAATTACATTTTGTCCCATCAAATTTCCACATCATTTCTCACACTAGAAAATAATAGAATTCCAGGGATCGACAGAAGGATTGTAATGGAGGTGACTTTGTGTCATACTGGTGATGAAAGTATGAGGGGGGAAACGGAATATGAAAGTTACATTGTGACAGACTTCATCTCCTCCAAACTCGGATTACCTATACTTGGCATACCCGCTCCATAAAATATTTGGGAATACATCTAACTCCTAAATACTCCTCTCTCTACAAGGCTAACTTCCCGCCATACCCTATAAGACGCACCTAGGTTTTAGAGGAGGACCTCAGGTCAGACCAACAATCAGACCCCCAATGTTAATAAGACCCCAATAAGACCTCAGATCAGCCCCCAATATCAGCCCTTATGCCTCTTACCACCCCCATTGCCTCAGATCAGCCCCCAGCAGCCTCATGTTCCCCATGATCCCCGCAATCTTCCTCGTGCTGTCCACTGTGCTGTGAACTGGCGCGCACAGGGTGAGGTGACGAGGTGTCCTCGCGCTGTGCGCAGCCGAGTGTTGTAGCGGTATTGTGGACGGCTACTTAGGGCGGGTTGTGCAATCAGGCACAGCTGTGTGGGAGGACTTTCAGGACATTTGCTCCCCTACATGACAATGGGACACTCGTAGGACTGCAATCCAGTTGTAAACATGGAGTTTTTGAACATTATGACATGAAAAGGTCTGATTGTTTTAGACTGTACACTGTTCAATAAAATATAAATTGGAAAAAAAAGTTACATTTTGTCTATATATTTTTTTATTATTTCTAGATAGGTCCTGAATTATAAACCGATATATTTATAATATATCTGATCAGTTTTTGTAATAGGGAGACCAAAATCTTTGCAAAGTCATAGTGACAGATGAAAAAAATTGGGAACCGGAAGCTGCCACTAGGGGGAGCTCATTGTACACAGAATTATACAACTTCCATTGCAGGTAGTGATCGCCCCCTAGTGGAAGCTTCTGGTAGATAGAATTAGATCATCTAATTTTAGGCACGGGATTTGTGCCTATATACAAAAAAGTTTAGCGCCAACTACTAAAAAATATATATTCAGAGTTAGTGAGCACAGAATATGGACCTTTGTAGACTGAAATAAATAATCTCTACAGGTCAGAATGTTTCTGAATGAAGATAAGCATTTATGTTACTACCGCTTTAAAATTGAAGGTTAAATCTAATGATATCACAGAGCAGAGAGGAGCTTTCTATAGCATTAAGAGAACAATGCCTTATACTATACCCAGTCTTTGTAGCTGCGGAGTCTACTGCGGAGGAACGTGCTCGCTGTAAATGGAAAATGAGTATGGTATTGTGTGATGTCAGGTTGCGGCACACTGCACTGTCACTGCTGATCCCGTCAGCTATTAGGGGCTCTCTGGTGGATAATTTCATTGTACGGCCCAGCTTGAGGTCATGTCAGATAACTTGACAATTAACACAACCCGAAATTAGACAATAAAAATAGAACATAAACCAATACATTTACACAGTGACGAAAACCATTAACAAAGTGTGCTGGTTCAACGATATATTTAGTATTTCTACAATTACTTGGAAGGAAAAGTGTCGTATCTATTCACACTACATATGGGATTTTTCCACAATATATAAAACATAAGCATAACAACCCATGTAATACTGTCCATATATACAAGAATATAACTACTATAATACTACTCCTATGTACAAGAATATAACTACTATAATACTGCTCCTATGTACAAGAATATTACTACTATAATACTGCTCCTATGTACAAGAATATAACTACTATAATACTGCCTCCTATGTACAAGAATATAACTACTATAATACTGCCTCCTATGTACAAGAATATAACTACTATAATACTGCCTCCTATGTACAAGAATATAACTACTATAATACTGCCTCCTATGTACAAGAATATAACTACTATAATATGTACTATATAATATGTACTGCTACTCATATACTAAGATATAACTACTATATACTGCCTCCTATGTACAAGAATATAACTACTATAATACTGCTCCTATGTACAAGAATATAACTACTATAAATACTGCTCCAATGTACAAGAATATAAACTACTATAATACTGCTCCTATGTATAAGAATATAACTACTATAAATACTGCTCCTATGTACAAGAATATAATTACTATAAATAGCTCCTATGTACAAAGAATATAACTACTATAATACTGCTCCTATGTACAAGAATATAATTACTATAATACTGCTCCTATGTACAAGAATATCACTACTATATATACTGCCTCCTATGTACAAGAATATAACTACTATAATACTGCTCCTATGTACAAGAATATAACTACTATAATACTGCTCCTATGTACAAGAATATAACTATAATAATGCTCCTATGTACAAGAATATAACTACTACAATACTGCTCCTTATGTACAAGAATATAACTACTATAATACTGCTCCTATGTACAAGAATATTACTTTTATAATACTGCTTCTATGTACAAGAATATAACTACTATAATACTGCTCCTATGTATAAGAGTATAACTACTATAATACTGCCTCCAATGTACAAGAATATAACTACTATAATACTGCCTCCTATGTACAAGAATATAACTACTATAATACTGCTTCTATGTACAAGAATATAACTACTATAATACTGCTCCTATGTACAAGAATATAACTACTATAATACTGCTCCTATGTACAAGAATATAACTACTATAATACTGCTCCTATGTACAATAATATAACTACTATAATACTGCTCCTATGTACAAGAATATAACTACTATAATACTGCTCCTATGTACAAGAATATCACTACTATAATACTGCTCATATATACAAGAATATAACTACTATAATACTGCTCCTATGTACAAGAATATCACTACTATAATACTGCTCATATATACAAGAATATAACTACTATAATACTGCCTCATATGTACAAGAATATAACTACTATAATACTGCTCTTATGTAGAAGAATATAACTACTATAATACTGCTCCTATGTACAAGAATATAACTACTATAATACTGCTCCTATGTACAAGAATATAACTACTATAATACTACCTCCTATGTACAAGAATATAACTACTATAATACTGCCTCCTATGTACAAGAATATAACTACTATAATACTGCTCCTATGTACAAGAATATAACTACTATAATACTGCTCCTATGTACAAGAATATAACTACTATAATACTGCATCCTATGTACAAGAATATAACTACTATAATACTGCCTCCTATGTACAAGAATATAACTACTATAATACTGCTCCTATATACAAGAATATAACTAGTATAATACTGCTCCTATATACAAGAATATAACTACTATAATACTGCTCCTATGTACAAGAATATAACTACTATAATGCTGCTCCTATGTACAAGAATATAACTACTATAATACTGCTCCTATGTACAAGAATATAACTACTATAATACTGCTCCTATGTACAAGAATATAACTACTATAATACTGCTCCTATGTACAAGAATATCACTACTATAATACTGCTCATATATACAAGAATATAACTACTATAATACTGCTCCTATGTACAAGAATATCACTACTATAATACTGCTCATATATACAAGAATATAACTACTATAATACTGCCTCATATGTACAAGAAATATAACTACTATAATACTGCTCCTATGTACAAGAATATAACTACTATAATACTGCTCCTATGTACAAGAATATAAACTACTATAATACTGCTCCTATGTACAAGAATATAACTACTATAATACTACCTCCTATGTACAAGAATATAACTACTATAATACTACCTCCTATGTACAAGAATATAACTACTATAATACTGCCTCCTATGTACAAGAATATAAACTACTATAATACTGCTCCTATGTACAAGAATATAACTACTATAATACTGCTCCTATGTACAAGAATTTAACTACTATATACTGCCTCCTATGTACAAGAATATAACTACTATAATACTGCCTCCTATGTACAAGGAATATAACTACTATATACTGCTCCTATATACAAGAATATAACTACTATAATACTGCTCCTATATACAAAGATATAACTACTATAATGCAGCTCATATGTACAAGAATATAACTTACTAATGCTTGCTCCTATGTACAAGAATATAACTACTATAATACTGCTCCTATGTACAAGAATATAACTACTATAATACTGCCTCCTATGTACAAGAATATAACTACTATAATACTGCTTCTATGTACAAGAATATAACTACTATAATACTGCTTCTATGTACAAGAATATAACTACCATAATCTGCTCCTATGTACAAGAATATAACTACTATAATACTGCTCCTATGTACAAGAATATAACTACTATAATACTGCTCCTATGTACAAGAATATAACTACTATAATACTGCCTCCTATGTACAAGAATATAACTACTATAATACTGCTCCTATGTACAAGAATATAACTACTATAATACTGCTCCCTATGTACAAGAATATAACTACTATAATACTGCTCCTATATACAAGAATATAACTACTATAATACTGCCTCCTATGTACAAGAATATAACTACTATAATACTGCTCCTATGTACAAGAATATACTAACTACTATAATACTGCTCCTATGTACAAGAATATAACTACTATAATACTGCTCTATGTACAAGAATATAACTACTATAATACTGCTCCTATGTACAAGAATATACTACTATAATACTGCTCCTATATAAGAATAACTACTATATTACTGCCTCCTATGTACAAGAATATAACTACTATAATACTGCTCCTATGTACAAGAATATTAACTACTATAATACTGCTCCTATGTACAAGAATATAACTACTATAATACTGCTCCTATGTACAAGAATATAACTACTATAATACTGCCTCCTATGTTACAAGAATATAATACTACTATAATACTGCTCCTATGTACAAGAATATAACTACTATAATACTGCTCCTATGTACAAGAATTAACTACTATACATACTGCCTCCTATGTACAAGAACAAGAATATAACTACTATAATACTGCTCCTATGTACAAGAATATAACTACTATAATACTGCCTCCTATGTACAGAGAATATAACTACTATAATACTGCTCCTATGTACAAGAATATAACTACTATAATACTGCTCCTATGTACAAGAATATAACTACTATAATACTGCTCCTATGTACAAGAATATAACTATATTATAATACTGCTTCTATGTGCAAGAAATAACTAACTACTATAATACTGCTCCTATGTACAAGAATATAACTACTATATATACTGCTCCTATGTACAAGAATAAACTACTATAATACTGCTACTATGTACAAGAATATAACTACTATAATACTGCCTCTATGTACAAGAATATAACTACTATAATACTGCTTCTATGTACAAGAATATAACTACTATAATACTGCCTCCTATGTACAAGAATATAACTACATGATACTACTCCTATGTACAAGAATATAACTACTATAATACTGCTCCTATGTACAAGAATATAACTACTATGATACTGGCCTCCTATGTACAAGAATATAACTACTATAATACTGCTCCTATGTACAAGATATAACTACTATAATACTGCCTCCTATGTACAAGAATATAACTACTATAATACTGCTCCTATGTACAAGAATTATAACTACTATAATACTGCCTCCTATGTACAAGAATATAACTACTATAATAACTGCTCCTATGTACAAGAATATAACTACTATAATACTGCTCCTATGTACAAGAATATAACTACTATAATACTGCTCCTATGTACAAAAACACTACTATAATACTGCTCCTATGAATACTGCTCTATGTACAAGAATATAACTACTATAATACTGCTCCTATGTACAAGAATATAAACTACTATAATACTGCTCCTATGTACAAGAATATAACTACTATAATACTGCTCCTATGTACAAGAATATAACTACTAGAATACTGCCCCTATTTACAAGAATATAACTACTATAATACTGCTCCTATGTACAAGAATATAACTACTATAATACTGCCTCCTATGTACAAGAATATAACTACTATAATACTGCTTCTATGTACAAGAATATAACTACTATAATACTGCCTCCTATGTACAAGAATATAACTACTATAATACTGCCTCCTATGTACTAGAATATAACTACTATAATACTGCTCCTATGTACAAGAATATAACTACTATAATACTGCTCCTATGTACAAGAATATAACTACTATAATACTGCTTCTATGTACAAGAATATAATACTATAATACTGCCTCCTATGTACAAGAATATAACTACTATAATACTGCTCCTATGTACAAGATTATAACTCTTTCTTCAGCTTGGTGCGGTATTGCACTGCAGACATATGGAGAGCAGACAGCAGGACGCAGCAGACACTCTGGGGAACTATTAGTCTGGTAGAGACAAGAACTAAATAAACAGAGTAATCTCGTCAAAACAATAACAGTAGATCTGGATATAAAAGCGGTGGCGGTAGATAAAACTTCCCGCTCCTCTGTCCTCTGAGTGCCCCCTTACATTACAGTCAGATCTTCAGCGCCTCCTTGGGGATCTCATCTTTTTATCAAGAAAGTGAAGCAATGTAATGGCGGATGCAGCTGTCACCGAGGAGCGCGCTGCCGGCATTATATAATATTAGATATCTGGTTACAACGTGAGCATCGCCCGGACGTGACAAACACTGAGATTATTTGTACTCCTCCTGCATGTTCAGTTACTGCCGGATACATCAATCGGCGTCTTCTCCGATCATCAACCCCTGGCATTATGTGCCCTTCAGCCTCCATATTCAGAGGCATACTATGAACTGTATAACATCTTCTAGATTCTCATCATGGGGGGGGGGGGTGTAAAACAAGTCTGTGCAGGATGAGGAGGCAGTCCACTGCTCAGGAGAGAGAATAGGATAGCAGCATAAATCCGCCACGTAGAGGTCCATAGCTCTGCTGTGCCCGGCTGTAATGACGCTATGCAGCGTGATGAGCTGTCCACAGTGCTGAACGGCTGTCAGCGTCTTAAAGGAATTCATCAGGCAAACACATCCGCTTTGCTCTTCCTAGTGATAGCTAGTGTATCTAAGCCTGTCAAGTGTGATACTGCCTGCTTAACCAGTGAACTGAATGCTATAGTGCATGATACTGTCTTAGGAGCCATGTATCTAATCTTATCAGGTGTGTACTGTCTGCTGAGCCACTGTATTGAATGTGATATTACATAATACTACCTGAGGAGTCATGTATCTAAGCCTGTCATGTGTGATACTGTCTCAGGAGCCATGTATCTAAGCCTGTCATGTGTGATACAGTCTGCTGAACCAGTGGACGGAATGCTGTATTACATTATTCTGTCTGAGGAGCCATGTATCTAAGCCTGTCATGTGTGATACTGCCTGCTGAGCCAGTGGATTGAATGCTGTGTTACATTATACTGTCTGAGGAGCCATGTATCTAATCTTATCAGGTGTGTACTGTCTGCTGAGCCACTGTATTGAATGCGATATTACATAATACTACCTGAGGAGTCATGTATCTAAGCCTGTCATGTGTGATACTGTCTCAGGAGCCATGTATCTAAGCCTGTCATGTGTGATACAGTCTGCTGAGCCAGTGGACTGAATGCTGTGTTACATGATACTGTCTGAGGAGCCGTGTATCTAAGCCTGTCATGTGTGATACTGTCTGCTGAGCCAATGTATCGAATGCTAAATTACATGATACTGTCTGAAGAGCCATGTATCTAATCCTATCAGGTGGGATACTGTCTGATGAGCATGCTTTGTTGCATGCTACTGTCTAATAGAGATGAGTGAATCTATTCATCGATTCGTTGATTCGTATCGAATCTTGGAAATTTTCAGCTGCGAAGTGAATCCGAATATTAGGTGATTCGCTCCGTTAAGATTCGAAAATGTTCCTAAGGCTTTCTACGCATTCACTGCGTACTTGTCCGATAAATTGTGCACTAATGCTACGTATAAGTTACTCTATACACTGTTGCGTACAAATTCAAGTAATTAGTGAACTTTTACTGTTAGTTCGTTTTTCGTGCTCAAAAGCCTGGGAAGAAAGCGGTCACCTGACCTAGTGGGCAGGGCTTGCTGTGATTGGCTCAGGCTTGGTCAGCCAGTGACGCATCACTTCTGCTGCGACTGCTGAGACGAGCAGAAGCACTGTGTGTGAAGTTCTGAGACTCTGAGACCTGTTTTGTGAAAATTGGGGTGTAATTGTTCAGGGCATCCATATTTCACATCAGGGAGACTGCAGGGCAAGTGCAGGGCAAGTAATTAATCAGGCAGGGAGAGAGACAGGGAGAGAGATAGGGAGAGAGACAGGGAGAGAGATAGGGAGAGAGAGACAGGGAGAGAGACAGGGAGAGATAGGGAGAGAGAAACAGGGAGAGATAGGGAGAGAGACAGGGAGAGAGATAGGGAGAGAGAAACAGGGAGAGATAGGGAGAGAGACAGGGAGAGAGATAGGGAGAGAGAGACAGAGAGAGATAGGGAGAGAGAGACAGGGAGAGATAGGGAGAGAGACAGGGAGAGAGAGACAGGGAGAGAGAGGGAGAGAGACAGGGAGAGAGAGGGAGAGAGACAGGGAGAAAGAGACGGAGAGAGAGAGACAGGGAGAGAGATAGTGAGAGAGACAGGGAGAGAGAGACGGGAGAGAAGGTGGCACAGGGCAGCAGTGCCAAAGGACCTGTAGCCGGAGCTTCTACTTGTAGTATTCACAATACTTGGTCGGTGTTCCACCAGACTAACCCACCAAGGCGCAAAATTGTAGTGGAGGAGAAAGTGGATGAGGTAGTGGAGTGGATGGCACACTCATCTCAGTCTCAGCCGGATGATCTGCTGTCATCTGCTGATACAGTATCCATATGTAGCCAGGGGTCAGACTCAGAGCGTTCCTCCTGCTCCACCATTCCGCTCCAGCAAAGCCCGTCATTTTCGTACGCAATTTCTATGCTCATGTGTAAGTGTTCACAGAAGTTGCGTACCTTTTAAAACTGAGCGTTCGTTATTAGTGCGCGAATGTACGCTAAACGCCACATAATTACGTATATTTTGTACGCAAATTCAACAAATCTATTCATCGAATATACGAATCTTATGAAAAGTTCAACGAATGTTCGGCGAATAAAATTTTGAATGATTCGCTCATCTCTACAGTCTAAGGAGCCATGTATCTAAGCCTGTCATGTGTGGTGCTGTCTTAGGTGCCATGTATCTAATCCTATCAAGTGTGATACTGTCTGCTGAGCCAGTGTACCAAAGCAAATCATGATTGATACTGCATGTATCTGATCCTATATTGAATGATACTGTCTGAGGAGCCATGTATCTAATCTTATCAGGTGTGATAGCGTCTGCTGATCTAATGTATCTAAACCTACTATGTTCGATACTGCCTGATGAACTGGGGTATATAATATGTGTGATACTAACATGCCTAAATATGAAACGTGATACTGTCTGCTAAGCTGCTGTATCCAATGCTATCACGTATGGTACTGTCTGAAGAACTGGTGTACCTAAGCTTATTATTTGTGATACTATCTACTCAGCCAAGGTATCTAAACCTATCATGTGTGATACTGTATTAGGAATTGATGCATATCGTGTGTATCTAAGCCTGTCAGGTGTGATACCATCTGCTAAGGTACTGTATCTAATCTCATCCTATCGTGTGTAATATTATGTTCAGTGTAAGTTACCGTATTTTTCGCTTTATAAGACGCACTTTTTTTCCCCCAAAAGTAGGGGGAAAATTGCAGTGCGTCTTATAAAACGAATACAAGTGAACGCTTCCATTATGTTTTAGCTGCCGGGGGGCCGGGACCCCCCCATCAGTCCTCAGATCAGCCCAGCGTGCCGCATAACAATAAAAAAAAAACTTCACTTACCTGTCCAGAGCCGTGGCTCCGCTCCGGGTCCGGCGCTTCTTAGGCTTCCCGGCCCGGCGCTGCACTGTCCTGAACGCGTACAGCGTCAGGACGTAGTGCGCGCACTATGACCTGACGCTGCACGCAGTCAGGTGACAGTGCAGCGCCGGGTCGGGAAGCCTAAGAAGCGCCGGACCCGGAGCGGAGCCACGGCTCTGGACAGGTAAGTGAAGTTTTTTTTTTATTGTTATGCGGCACGCTGGGCTGATCTGAGGTCTGATGGGGGAACAGAGTGGTCTAATGGGGGCACTGTGATCTGGTCTGAGGTCTGATGGAGGCACAGAGTGGTCTAATGGGGGCACTGTGAGCTGGTCTGAGGTCTGATGGGGGCACAGAGTGGTCTAATGGGGCCTGTTAGCTGGTCTGATGGGGGCACAGAGTGGTCTAATGGGGGCACTGTGAGCTGGTCTGATGGGGGCACAGAGTGGTCTAATGGGGGCACTGTTAGCTGGTCTGATGGGGGCACAGAGTGGTCTAATGGGGGCACTGTGAGCTGGTCTGAGGTCTTATGGGGGCACAGAGTGGTCTAATGGGGGCACTGTGAGCTGGTCTGAGATCTGATGGGGGGCACAGAGTGGTCTCATGGGGGCACTGTGGGCTGTTCTGAGGTCTGATGGGGGCACAGAGTGGTCTGATGGGGGCACTGTGGGCTGTTCTGAGGTCTGATGGGGGCACAGAGTGGTCTGATGGGGGCACTGTGGGCTGTTCTGAGGTCTGATGGGGGCACAGAGTGGGTCTGATGGGGGCACTGTGGGCTGTTCTGAGGTCTGATGGGGGAATGCTGGGCTGATCTGAGGTCTGATGGGGGAATGCTGGGCTGTTCTGAGGTATGATGGGGGCCTGATGTGATGTCCTGAAATTTATGGGGGGTCAGATATGAGGTCTGATGAAAAATATTTTTTTCTTATTTTCCTACACTAAAATCTGGGGTGCGTCTTATCTTCGGGTGCGTCTTATAAAGCGAAAAATACGGTAGTTCATCATGTGTGATGCTGTCTTATGAACTGGTGGATCTAAGCCTATTATGCGTGATACCGTCTGACAAGCCAGTGTATCTAAGTCTAGGTGGAGTACTGAGCTAGTGTATCTGAGCCTCTCATGTGGTACGTCTACTGAGCTGATGTGTCTTAAGCTTACACGCATGATACTGCTGAGCTATTGTATCCAAACCTATTGTGTGATGCTGTCTGTTGAGCTGCTGTATCTAAGCCTATCATGCGTGATAACGTCCCCTGAATGAACGGTTCTAAGCCTATAATTTATAAGATGATCTGTTAAGATTATGATTTGTGATTCTGTGTACTAAACTGGTGTATCCAAGCTCTCCATGAGTGATACTGTCTGCTGAGCCATTATCTAAGCCTCACGTGTGATACTGTATGTTGAGACAGCGTATCTAAATCTATTAGGTGTGATACTGTTGCAGATACACAGAGTTAGGACATATCAAACCTTAGATCAGACACCCCATGTCAAACCTCAGATCAGACCCCTATATCAGATCAGACCCCCATGTCAGACCTCAGATCAGACCCCCATATACGATCTCAGATCAGACCCCTATATCAGATCAGACACCCCATGTCAGACCTCAGATCAGACCCCTATATCAGATAAAAGTCCCCCCCCTGTCAGACCTCAGATCAGACCCCTATATCAGATCAGACCCCCATGTCAGACCTCAGATCAGACCCCTATATCAGATAAGAACCCCCCCATTTCAGACCTCAGATCAGACCCCCATATACGATCTCAGATCAGACCTCTATATCAGATAAGAACCCCCCATGTCAAACCTCAGATCAGACCCCTATATCAGATCAGACCCCCCATGTTAGACCTCAGACCCCTATATCAGATAAAACTCCCCCCGTCAGACCTCAGATCAGACCCCCATATACGATCTCAGATCAGACCCCCATATACGATCTCAGATCAGACCCCCATACACGATCTCAGAACAGACCCCCATATCAGATCAGACCCCCATATAAGATCTCAGATCAGACTCCCATATAAGATCTCAGATCAGACTCCCATATACGATCTCAGATCATACCCCCATATCAGATAAGAACCCCCCATATCAGACCTCAGATCAGACCCCTATATCAGATAAGAGCCCCCCCATATCCGACCTCAGATCAGACCCCAACATCAGATCTCAGATCAGACCCCCATATACGATCTCAGATCAGACCCCCATACACGATCTCAGAACAGACCCCCATATCAGATCAGACCCCCATATACGATCTCAGATCAAACTCCCATATACGATCTCAGATCAGACCCCCATATATGATCTCAGATCAGACCCCTATATCAGATAAGAGCCCCCCATATCAGACCTCAGATCAGACCCCAACATCAGATCTCAGATCAGACCCCCATATACGATCTCAGATCAGACCCCCATATATGATCTCAGATCAGACCCCTATATCAGATCAGACCCCCCATGTCCAACCTGAGATCAGACCCCCCACATCAGATCTCAGATCAGACCCCTATATCAGATCAGACACCCCATGTCAACCTGAGATCAGACCCCCACATCAGATCTCAGATCAGACCCCCATACACGATCTCAGAACAGACCCCCATATCAGATGAGACCACCCCCATATACGATCTCAGATCAGACTCCCATATACGATCTCAGATCAGACCCCCATATCAGATAAGAACCCCCATGTCAGACCTCAGATCAGACCCCTATATCAGATAAGAGCCCCCCCATGTCCGACCTCAGATCAGACCCCAACATCAGATCTCAGATCAGACCCCCATATACAATCTCAGATCAGACCCCCATATATGATCTCAGATCAGACCCCTATATCAGATCAGACCCCCCCATATCCAACCTGAGATCAGACCCCCACATCAGATCTCAGATCAGACCCCTATATCAGATCAGACCCCCCCATGTCAACCTGAGATCAGACCCCCACATCAGATCTCAGATCAGACCCCCATATACGATCTCAGATCAGACTCCCATATATGATCTCAGATCAGACCCCCATATACGATCTCAGATCAGACCCCCATATACTATCTCAGATCAGACCCCCATATCAGATAAGACCTCAGATCAGACAAAAAATAGAAAAGAAAAAACTGTTTGGCACTCACCATGAAGTAGTCCAAAGTTTATTTGAGGCAAAATCATTTGCATACAGCGATGAACTGGGGCGGACAGCATAAAATCACCCATCAGGGCATAGGCGACGGCCGTTTCGCGCTCGTAGAGTCTAGATGGATAATGCGCTCTGAAGCTCTTGGATTAGGATTAAATGATAAGAATGATCTTAGTGTATTTTTAGGAGAATAATAATTTGTTGTGGTTTTACGTATGTTTTATATATTGCGTACGCTATCTCTGACTTAACCATTTTTCGTACGTTTGCGCACGCTTATTAAGGGTGCGACATCGCAGTTTTGGTGACGCAATTGGCTTGAGGAAGTGCGGTACGAGCGCGAAACGGCCGTCGCCTATGCCCTGATGGGTGATTTTATGCTGTCCGCCCCAGTTCATCGCTGTATGCAAATGATTTTGCCTCAAATAAACTTTGGACTACTTCATGGTGAGTGCCACACAGTTTTTTCTTTTCTATTTTTTGAGTGGTATTTTGCTGTACGGTTTATCGTGTAGAGTACCACTGTGGTCCAGTTAACGGCACCCAGGTCGCAGATGAGTCGCAGAAGAGTCGCAGAAGAGTCCAATATATAGATGCAAGCATTTTTTTAATAGTGCCATCCCATTCTGGACTTTTTTCGTTTAGACCTCAGATCAGACCCCCACATCAGATCTCAGATCAGACCCTCATACACGATCTCAGATCAGACCCCTATATCAGATAAGACCCCCATGTCAGACCTCAGATCAGACCCCCATATACGATCTCAGATCAGACTCCCATATACAATTACAGATCAGACTCCCATATACGATCTCAGATCAGACCCCTATATCAGATAAGACCCCCATGTCAGACCTCAGATCAGACCCCCATATACGATCTCAGATCAGACTCCCATATACAATTACAGATCAGACTCCCATATACAATTACAGATCAGACTCCATATACGATCTCAGATCAGACCCCTATATCAGATAAGACCCCCCAAGTCAGACCTCAGATCAGACCCCATATATGATCTCAGATCAGACCCCCATATCAGATAAGACCCCCATGTCAGACCCCCACATCAGATCTCAGATCAGACCCCCATATACAATTACAGATCAGACTCCCATATACGATCTCAGATCAGACCCCTATATCAGATAAGACCCCATGTCAGACCTCAGATCAAACCCCCACATCAGATCTCAGATCAAACCCCCACATCAGATCTCAGATCAGACCCCTATATCAGATAAGACCCCCATGTCAGACCTCAGATCAGACCCCATATATGATCTCAGATCAGACCCCCAAATCAGATAAGACCCCCATGTCAGACCCCCACATCAGATCTCAGATCAGACCCCATATACAATCTCAGATCAGACCCCCATATACAATTACAGATCAGACTCCCATATACAATCTCAGATCAGACTCCCCATATGAGATAAGACCCCCATGTCAGACCTCAGATCAGACCCCCATATATATACGATCTCAGAGCAGACCCCCATATACAATCTCAGACCAGACCCCATATACCATCTCAGATCAGACCCCCATATCAGATAAGACCCCCATGTCAGACCTCAGATCAGACCCCCATATACAATCTCAGATCAGACCCCCATATACAATTACAGATCAGACTCCCATATACGATCTCAGATAAGACCCCCATGTCAGACCTCAGATCAGACCCCCATATATACAATCTCAGACCAGATGGACCCCATATACGATCTCAGATCAGACCCCCAAATCAGATAAGACCCCCACATCACATCTCAGATCAGACCATCAGAAATAAAATAAATAAATTAACTTACCTTTCCTGTTCCGATGGTACTCTGCTGGTCTCTCCTACAGTCACGCTCCCAGATCTTCTCTGGGCCTGCACTGCACTGTCACCTGCCTGCGTACATCAGGTCATAGTGTGCGCACTACGTCCTCATACTGTACAGCTTGCCCTGGAGAAGATCAGGGAGAGGTGAGTACCAGCAGCGCTAACATCGCTTCACTCCCCGCATCTTGTGTTCGATTGCACCATAGGCTGCAATAAAATACTACTGCAGTCTATGTGATTTCTCCTGGCTCAGCAGACAGCTTACAGGTCTGGCAGCCGTCACAAGGCCTCAGGCTGTCACTGCCGCCTATCGGAGCTCCACAATTTCACTGTGGAGGACAAAGGGAGGCCACCTCCTGCTGTCTATCCCCTCGGATGCTGCGGTCGCTATTGACTTTGGCATCAGAGGGGTTAAATGACCAGGATCGGAGCCATCTCTGATCCCGGTCACTGTGGCCAGGAGTCAGCCGTGTTATACAGCCGACACCGCGTGAACCTGCACCGCCCTACATGACAGGTGTATCCAGCACGAGTCATTAAGGGGTTAATCTAACGATGTCTGATGATTGATCGGGAGAGGTTGACCTCAATCGTCCGGGGGTCTTCTGTCCACCTGCGTGAACCAGGAGTGCAGTGAGGAATCTGTGGGGTAGGACGGGTGCGGTAAAGGTTTGATGGACGTGCCTGGCACACGGGCTGACAGTGGCCGCTGTACAGGGGAGGTAGGTACATTCGGCGGTGCTCATGGGAGCAGGTTATATAAGACGTGATGAGGGGGCAGGCGGCGCTGTCATGTAAGGTGTCACTTTCCCACTTGTTAGCGGCTCGGCTGGCATCACAACAGCTGCTCTGTTCCCCGAGGGGTTTGTGAACAGGTTTTCGGTGTTATTTTCTGACAAGTCTCTTATGTCCATTATCTCCAGCGTCTGCTTCTGGCAGAAGATCCGTAATGGCGGCACTTAACGCTCTCAGGTCCGGACCGAGGTCACTTTAGGCTTTGTATTTCTCCGTCACAATAATTATGCGGAGGACTCGTGTGCCAATCAGTGCCAAAAGTTAAGGGGGTCCTCCACTTAAGACAATCCCTGGTCGATGGAAGGGTTCCCTGACAATGCGCTGAGGATCCCCCAGTGATCAGCTGTAATATGAGGGAGAACATGAAAGCAGGGGTTTGGTTTCCCTGCAGCGCCCCCGCAGGTGACAAGCTGAATTAGCCTGGAGACTGGTGTAGCAGAGTTGTAGCAGCAATGTGGAGAAATGTGATATAGCAGAGTTGTAGCTGGAGGCCGGTATAGCACAGTATTATAAGATTATATTTGAGAACAGTATATTACAGTGATGTAGCAGTGTTGTTGCACCATACTGGACACCATTATAGTAGAGTGATGTAGCAGAGTTGTAGCAGCTTACTGGAGACTGATATAGTAGAGTGATGTAGCAGAGTCACTGTTAAGGGAGGAGGGGACTGTGGCAGCGGGGTAATGTGAAGTCACTGTTAAAGGGGTAGTCGCTGTGGAGGTCACACAACACACACACAAACATTAAATGAAATAGATGAAATATACCCGGGCAAAGCTGGGTCCCTCTGCTAGTAATGATAATATTAAAATAAATAATAATATAGCTAATAATAATAATAATAATAATAAAAAATAATATAGCTAATAATTATTATTATTATTATTATAAAAGAAATAATATAGCTAGTAATAATAATAATAAAAGAAATAATAATAATATAGCTAATAATAATAATAATAATAATAAAAAATAATAATATGGCTAGTAACAATAATAATAATAATAATAATAATAAAATACATAATAATAATAATATTAATAAAAGAGATAATAATAATATAGCTAATAATAATAATAATAATAATAAAAGAAATAATAATATAGCTAATAATAATAATAAAAGAAATAATAATAATAATATAGCTAGTAATAATAATAATAATATAGCTAATAATAATAATGATAAAACAAATAATAATAATAATAATAAAAGAAATAATAATAAAATAGCTAGTAATAATAATAATTATTATTATAATAATACAGCCAGTACATATAATAATAATAATAATCATAATAATAATATAGCTAGTAATAATAATAATAAAAGAAATAATAATAATATAGCTAATAATAATAATAAAAGAAATAATAATATAGCTAGTAATAATAATAATAATAATAATAATAATAATAAAAAAAATAATAATAATAATAATAATAAAAGAAATAATAATAAAATAGCTAGTAATAATAATAATATTAATTATAATAATAATATCGCCTCAGGCAGCACCATGTAGGGGCAAGAGGAGGGCAGCAGAAGGGCCATGGGCAATAAAGCGCTTTTATTGTGACAAAGGGGTTAGGGTAAGAAATTGGCATTAGGGAGGGAGGGGTGCAATTTCAGTTTTCGCCTCAGGCAGCAGAAAGGCTAGGTGCTGGGTAGACCCAGAAGTGGAGGCGACGAGTTCGGACAGAGCAGTGCCGCCTCCACTTCTACTTGTCTCCAGACATATACACATGAGCCGCTCAGGTATCAGCAACAGATCCTCTGCACTTCTGCTGATACTTGGAGTAAAGGTATCAGCCCAAGATTGACCGTGCCAGGCGAGATGTCTACAATCATGGGGGCGGGGGTCTCTTGAGCAGCAGGGCCAGCCCCTATGTGCTCTTGGAGGCTGATTTTGAAGTAATTTGATTTATTAGAATCAATTTGTTCATCTCTAATCGTGATACATTTCTCTTGTGTTCATCACTCTGCCATAATCCAAAAAAGGCATTGTGGCTTCGGGCAATTACCCGTCCTGTCATCAATATTATGTTCACGTATGAATAAAGTTATATCAGGGGCAGGAAAACATTGTCACGACTTTGTGCGGCAGAACCATAATGGTTCCTTCAGCTGCACTGCCACCTAGTGGTGCACTGTGATACCTCACTGTAAAGTTTAGGACGACATGATAAGTTTTCTATAACCTGGTAGAAGAGGGGATTAACTAGCATCGTGCTGTAATGGGCCACATCACAGCCCAGCAATAGAAAAAGAGCCGGACACCACATAAGACATGAGCCATGGAGGTGATGAGCAGCATTTTGCAATATACTTGTTATTAAAATGGCGACACAGCAAATGAGTTTTAAGAGATTTACACTAAAACATTAATACAGATTTGCGGCGTTTACCTGATTATTTTTTTTTCCTCTCTGGTGATCTAGAAGTTTATTATAATCCTCTAATTCTTGTTGTAATAAAATTAATTTCTCTACGTACTGACGTCCTGCTGAGCATCTGTTTGCACGTAGCAGACAATTTGAACAAGCAGAGCTGCAGTGTAAAGCATGTAAACCATCACAAAGTAGCAGCCTAAACCTCGGATGACACAGGAGGAGGATTTCAGACTAATGCAGATACCTGAGGGTGCAACCACACAGTGCAGTTCTGACATGCATTCAGGATGCCGTTTTAAATTTAGCCAGTTTAGCAGCCTCGTTAACCCCTGGAGTTTTGCACAATGGAAATTATTTAATTAATTTCAGCTAGCTACAATAAAAAACATGTCAGAAATGCAACCTAACAGGCAATGGAGAAAGGCTGGAGTCACTTATGTCACCTATGTACAAGAATATAGCTACTATAATGCTGCTCCTATGTACAAGAATATAACTACTATAATACTGCCTCCTATGTACAAGAATATAACTACTATAATACTGCTCCTATATACAAGAATATAACTACTATAATACTGCCTCCTATGTACAAGAATATAGCTACTATAATGCTGCTCCTATGTACAAGAATATAACTACTATAATACTGCTTCCTATGTACAAGAATATAACTACTATAATACTGCTTCCTATGTACAAGAATATAACTACTATAATACTGCTCCTATGTACAAGAATATAACTACTATAATACTGCTCCTATGTACAAGAATATAACTACTATAATACTGCCTCCTATGTACAAGAATATAACTACTATAATACTGCCTCCTATGTACAAGAATATAACTACTATAATACTGCTCCTATGTACAAGAATATAACTACTATAATACTGCCTCCTATGTACAAGAATATAACTACTATAATACTTGCCTCCTATGTTACAAGATATAACTACTATAATACTGCTCCTAATGTACAAGAATATAACTACTATAATACTGCTCCTATATACAAGAATATAACTACTATAATACTGGCCTCCTATATACAAGAATATAATACTATAAATACTGCTCCTATGTACAAGAATATTACTACTATAATACTGCTCCTATGTACAAGAATATAACTACTATAATACTGCTCCTATGTATAAGAATATAACTACTATAATACTACCTCCTATGTAACAAGAATATAACTACTATAATACTGCCCTATGTACAAGAATATAACTACTATAATACTGCTCCTATGTACAAGAATATAACTACTATAATACTGCTCCTATGTACAAGAATATAACTACTATAATACTGCTCCTATGTACAAGAATATAACTACTATAATACTGCTCCTATGTACAAGAATATAACTACTATAGATACTGCCTCCTATGTACAAGAATATAACTACTATAATACTGCTTCCTATGTACAAGAATATAACTACTATAATACTGCTTCCTATGTAGCAAGAATATAACTACTATAATACTGCCTCATATATACAAGAAATATACTACTATAATACTGCTCCTATGTACAAGAATATAACTACTATAATACAGCTCCTATGTACAAGAAATATAACTACTATAATACTGCCCTATGTACAAGAATATAACTACTATAATACAGCTCTATGTACAAGAATATAACTACTATAATACTGCCCCTATGTACAAGAATATAACTACTATAATACTGGCTCCTATGTACAAAGAATATAACTACTATAATACTGCTCCTATGTACAAGAATATAACTACTATAATACTGCCTCCTATGTACAAGAAATATAACTACTATAATACTGCTTCCCTATGTACAAGAATATAACTACTATAATACGGCTTCCTATGTACAAGAATATTAACTACTAATAATACCGCTCCTATGTACAAGAATATAACTACTATAATACTGCTCCTATGTACAAGAATATAACTACTATAATACTGCTTCTATGTACAAGAATATAACTACTATAATACTGCTCCTATGTACAAGAATATAGCTACTATAATGCTGCTCCTATGTACAAGAATATAACTACTATAATACTGCTTCCTATGTACAAGAATATAACTACTATAAATACTGCTCCTATACAAGAATATAACTACTATAATACTGCTCTATGTACAAGAATATAACTACTATAATACTGCTCCTATGTACAAGAATATAACTACTAAAATACTGCCCCTATGTACAGGAATTTAACTACTATAATACTGCCTCCTATGTACAAGAATATAACGACTATAATACTGCTCCTATGTACAAGAATATAACTACTATAATACTGCTCCTATGTACAAGAATATAACTACTATAATACTGCTTCCTATATACAAGAATATAATTACTATAATACTGCCTCCTATGTACAAGAATATAACTACTATAATACTGCTCCTATGTACAAGAATATAACTACTATAATACTGCCCCCATGTACAGAATATAACTACTATAATACTGCTCCTATGTACAAGAATATAACTACTATAATACTGCTCCTATGTACAAGAATATAACTACTATAATACTGCTCCTATGTACAAGAATATAACTACTATAATACTGCTCCTATGTACACAGGATATAACTACTATAATACTGCTCCTTTGTATAAGAATATAACTACTATAATACTGCTCCTATGTACAAGGATATAACTACTATAATACTGCTTCCTATGTACAAGAATATAACTACTATAATAACTGCTCCTATGTACAAGAATATAACTACTATAATACTGCCTCCTATGTACAAGAATATAACTACTATAATACTGCTTCCTATGTACAAGAATATAACTACTATATACGGCTCCTATGTACAAGAAAACTATAAACCCTTACAAATATAACTATAATACCGCTCCTATGTACAAGAATATAACTACTATAATACTGCTCCTATGTACAAGAATATAACTACTATAGATACTGCTCCTATGTACAGAATATAACTACTATAATACTGCTCCTATGTACAAGAATAATACTACTATAATGCTGGCTCCTATGTACAAGAATATAACTACTATAATACTGCTTCCTATGTACAAGAATATAACTACTATAATACTGCTCCTATGTACAAGAATATAACTACTATAATACTGCTCCTATGTACAAGAATATAACTACTATAATACTGCCCCTATGTACAAGAATATAACTACTAAAATACTGCCCTATTACATTAACTACTATACTCTCCTATGTACAAGAATATAACGACTATAATACTGCTCCTATGTACAAGAATATAACTACTATAATACTGCTCCTATGTACAAGAAATATAACTACTATAATACTGCTTCCTATATACAAGAATATAATTACTATAATACTGCTTCCTATGTACAAAGAATATAACTACTATAATACTGCCTCCTATGTACAAGAATATAACTACTATAATACTGCTCCTATGTACAAGAATATAACTACTATAATACTGCCCCCATGTACAAGAATATAACTACTATAATACTGCTCCTATGTACAAGAATATAACTACTATAATACTGCTCCTATGTACAAGAATATAACTACTATAATACTGCTCCTATGTACAAGAATATAACTACTATAATACTGCTCATATGTACAAGGATATAACTACTATAATACTGCTCCTTTGTATAAGAATATAACTACTATAATACTGCTCCTATGTACAAGGATATAACTACTATAATACTGCTCCTATGTACAAGAATATAACTACTATAATACTGCTCCTATGTACAAGAATATAACTGCTATAATACTGCTTCTATGTATAAGAATATAACTACTATAATACTGTTCCTATGTACAAGAATATAACTACTATAATACTGCTCATATGTACAAGAATATAACTACTATAATACTGCTCCTATGTACAAGAATATAACTACTATAATACTGCTCCTATGTACAAGAATATAACTACTATAATACTGGCTCCTATGTACAAGAATATAACTACTATAATACTGCCTCCTATGTACAAGAATATAACTACTATAATACTGCTCCTATGTACAAGAATATAACTACTAGAATACTGCCTCCTAATATACAAGAAATATAACCTACATATAATACTGCTCCTATGTACAAGATATAACTACTATAATACTGCATCCTAATGTACAAGATTATAACTACTATAATACCGCCCTATGTAGCAAGAATATAACTACTATAATACCGCTCCTATGTACAGGAATATAAACTACTATAATACTGCTCATATGTACAAGAATATAACTACTATAATACTACCTCCTATGTACTAGAATATAACTACTATATACTGCTCTATGTACAAGAATATAACTACTATAAATACTGCTCCTATGTACAAGAATATAACTACTATTATACTGCCTCCTATGTACAAGAATATAACTACTATAATACTGCTCCTATGTACAAGAATATAACTACTATAATACTGCTCCCATGTACAAGAATATAACTAACTATAATACTGCTCCTATGGACAGAAATGTAACTACTATAATACTACTCCTATGTACAAGAA
Organism: Rhinella marina; assembly: GCA_900303285.1. NCBI lineage: Eukaryota > Metazoa > Chordata > Amphibia > Anura > Bufonidae > Rhinella > Rhinella marina. The sequence goes on from ONZH01000817.1 coordinate 63,325, forward strand.
TATAACTACTATAATACTACTCTATGTACAAGAATATAACTACTATATACTGCTCCTATTACAGAATATAACTACTATAATACTACCTCCTATGTACAAGAATATAACTACTATAATACTGCTCCTACGTACAAGAATATAACTACTATAATACTGCCTCCTATGTACAAGAATATAACTACTATAATATTGCTCCTATGTACAAGAATATAACTACTATAATACTGCTCCTATGTACAAGAATATAACTACTATAATACTGCCTCCTATGTACAAGAATATATCTACTATAATACTGCTCCTATATACAAGAATATAACTACTATAATACTGCTCCTATGTACAAAGATATAACTACTATAATACTGCTTCCTATGTACAAGAATATAACTACTATAAATACTGCCTCCTATATACAAGAATATAACTCTATAATACTGCCTCCTATGTACAAGAATATAACTACTATAATACTGCTCCTATGTACAAGAATATAACTACTATAATACTGCTCATATATACAAGAATATAACTACTATAATACTGCTCCTATGTACAAGAATATAACTACTATAAATACTACCTCCTATGTACAAGAATATAACTACTATAATACTGCTCCTACGTACAAGAATATAACTACTATAATACTGCCTCCTATGTACAAGAATATAACTACTATAATATTGCTCCTATGTACAAGAATATAACTACTATAATACTGCTCCTATGTACAAGAATATAACTACTATAATACTGCCTCCTATGTACAAGAATATATCTACTATAATACTGCTCCTATATACAAGAATATAACTACTATAATACTGCTCCTATGTACAAGAATATAACTACTATAATACTGCTTCCTATGTACAAGAATATAACTACTATAATACTGCCTCCTATATACAAGAATATAACTACTATAATACTGCCTCCTATGTACAAGAATATAACTACTATAATACTGCTCCTATGTATAAGAATATATCTACTATAATACTGCTCCTATCTACAACAATGTACTGTATTTTTCACCCTATAAGAATGTCAGTGCGTCTTATGGGGTGAATTATGGAATCAATCATTAGTACACGAGGACCAGGAAGCAGTGAATGCAGCACTCCCCAGGCTCTGTACTCACCGCTTCCTGCTCCTCGGCTGCTCGCTGTGACTCCACACAGAATGAGGATGCCCGCACTCTGTCACCTGTGTCACAGCACAGCGAAGAAGAGCTGGATCCTAGGAGCGGCGGCGTCTGAAGGAAGGGAGGTAAGTTGATGGGTTTATCTGATCTTAGCATGGGGGTCAGTCACATGGAGGTCTGATCTAAGGTCTGATTGGGGGTCAGTCACATAGAGGTCTGATCTGAGGTCTGATTGGGGGACATATGGAGGTCTGATTAGGGGCCATTCACATGGAGGTCTGATTGCGGTATTATTAACATTGGGGGTCGGAGCTGAGGTCTGATGAAAAATATTTTTTTTTATTTTCCTCCTCTAAAACCAAGGTGCGTCTTATAGTGCAATAAATACGGTAAGTTCTGTATGTCATATGCAGTATAATTATACATTCGCTGCACATATCCTCCCCCCGTGCGGTATTCAGTAGACAGTGAGGACGCATATCATTTTCACATTACATGGAGAGTCATATAAACATCGGCACAAGGTCACAGGGAAACAATCAGCTTCTGGCGCTGTCATCTGGAGAGGCCGGAGGCACAATGCTGCGGCGCTGTTACTTATAAACATACAACGTAAGGGGGAGGGGGGGCAGCGCTGTGCAGGATGTCATATACGGGACTGAGCCTTAGTGAGGTTTTCCTTCACTGTACAACCCCTTTAAAGGGGCATTACTATCTCAAACATTTGTGGCGTCTGCAGCGGTGCCCCAGCCTTTCTGCTTCTGAAACGCACCCTCCCACCCCCATGCCAATTTTTTAACCTAACCCCTTCCCTCCAGCCCTACTGTTAGAAAACATTACATACATCGCCATAGAACATGACGGGTAATACACCGCCACACTCCTCTTACATCCAGTGACTTCTCCTCTGATGTAGATGTTCTCTGTCCTCATCTTCTCCATTCAGTCCAGACCACCATGATGACTTCTTTCAGGCAGGTCTTCTCTTTGCAGAGTTTGACAGACGTCTTAGTTTCGTACTTTTCCATCATCCTCCCACCTTCTGAACACCCCGTCCTGCCACCCCCAATACTGTCCTGCACAAACAGCCCCCCTGAAAATACTAGTACCACACAGATAGTACTGCCTTCAATAATTATTGGCACATGCTGCCCTAAAAAAACTGTACCCAGAAAATAGCGTCCCTGACACTTATAGTGCCGTAAACATAGTGTCCTCCAGAGTGCCAGAGTGCACTATGTGGTAACAGTGCACCCAATAGTAATAATGTCTCTCATTTTGCCCCCAGAGATAATAATGCCACCATAGTGCCCCCAGTAGTAATAATTGCCTCTATAATATGTGCCAGTACAAAAAAATACCCCCTTATAATGTGTGGCAGTAAAATAATTCCTCCTTCTAATGTGCGCCAATACAACAGTGCTCCCTTAAGTGTGCCAATACAACAGTGCTCCCTTATGTGTGCCAATACAACAGTGCTCCCTTATGTGTGCCAATACAACAGTGCTCCCTTATGTGTGCCAATACAACAGTGCTCCCTTATGTGTGCCAATACAACAGTGCTCCCTTATGTGTGCCAATACAACAGTGCTCCCTTATGTGTGCCAATACAACAGTGCTCCCTTATGTGTGCCAATACAACAGTGCTCCCTTATGTGTGCCAATACAACAGTGCTCCCTTATGTGTGCCAATACAACAGTGCTCCCTTATGTGTGCCAATACAACAATGCTCCCTTATGTGTGCCAGTACAAAAGAAAACCCATTTAGTGCCCCCAGTATAACAAATGCCCACATAGTAACCACCTTAGAATGTGTGCCAGTACAAAAATGCTCCCTTATAACGCGTGTCAGTACAAAAAAAGGACCCCCTTTTAGTGCCCCCAGTAGAACAGATGTCCCCATAGTGGCCCCCTTATAAAGTGTGCCTGTTAAAAATGCTCCTTTTTAAAACTGCAATGTCCCCAGAGTGCTTTCTCCAGTTACAAACTAATGACCCCCACCCCATTGTGGCACAACACCATGCTGCCAAATAAAACATAATAAACTCCAATACTTACCTCCATTCTGCTGTCTACCTATTCTAGTCTGTGCCCTGAGCTCTAGGCAGCCCGGCTCAGGCAGTGTGATAATGATGACACCGGCCTCTGATAGGCTACAGGAACTACGATTAAAGCCTGTTAGAGCAAATGGTGGGCTAGGGAGGCATCACTCCTGTGCTCCGCAGCAGCATTCAACTGTATCGTTGTCCTGAGTACAGTGATGCAGTGAATGCATAGAGGAAACTGCACCATCGTCAAGGGGTTAAGCTCATATCTCTAGCCATACCGCCCAACCGTCCCGGATCCAGCGGGATAGTCCCGAACTGCAGTGACTGTCCTGGTACAGGGGAGGTATGTCCCGGTTTCTGGTAGCTGTCCCTGCGTCCACAGGATGCAGAGACAGTTTCCTATATGGTGATGAAGCAGAGAGCCGTCAGTCAGCTTTGGCTCCACCCCTTCCAGACTACAGAAGAAGATATCCTGCTGGCGATGCTGCTAGGAAGAAGGTAAGTATGTGGTTTTTATTTTTTTCAATTTTCTGTGAGTTGCACAGTGTGGGCATATTATTGGGGGGCACAGCATTACTGGGGAGCACAGAATGGGCATATTACTGGGGGCACAACATTACTGGGGAGCACAATGTGGGTATATTACTGGGGGGCACAATGTGGGCATATTATAGGGGGGCACAGCTGGGCATATTACTGGGGACACAACTGGGCATATTACTGGGGGGGCACATAGCTGTGCATATTACTGGGGGGCACAGCTGGTCATATTACTGGGGGCACATAACTGGGCATTTTACTGGGGGCACATAAAAGAGCATATTACTGGGGGCACAGCTGGGCATATTAATGGGGGCACATAACTGGGGAATAATTACTATGTGGGACAGTAAGGGGACTGGGTGGGATTGGGTGTATAGTGATGTTTTGGGCGGAGTTAGAGGCGTGGCCTAGTGCTGAAAAAATTTGCAGGGGCGCGCTCAATTTATTCCTCTTTCTCCATTTCCAAAGTTGGGAGATATGCTCTAGCTGCTATATGGCCTGAGATATTCCAGGGTGAAGCAGCAGTTTTCCTCAGCAAGCTGGCAGGAAGAAGAGGGGAATCAGTGGGGGAGGTGTGGGCAGAAGGGGAGCCGTATAGAGCCTGCTATCCCTGTGTAAGGCTGGGTTCATACAGAATATTTTGTAAGCTGAAAAAAACCTGATGAAGCAGTTTTTTTCCGTGCTATTTTTTTTCCTGACACTTTTTTTAACATGGTTTTTGTTGTGGTTTGGGTTAAGATTTTCATTCCTGCCCATGTTGTGGACGTGGAACACATTTCTATTTTCCACAGTGCGGTTTGTAAAACTGCGTGCAAGGAAAAAAGAAAGCGCTGTATGGTTTAACATGCGGAACCTCCACTGAATTCAATGGGGAAGTCCTGCATGCGGATACGATTGTGTGCATGAGGCTTTAACATGTGTAAAACTGTGTAAAATCTCCTCAGTTGCTCTGTTCTGTTAAAGAACTGGCAAAACAGAAAAATAACGTTCCCACTAGTATTTACATAGTCAGTGGTGGTATATTTGCGTCAGTTCAGCGCAGTTGGACTCCGTTCCCTCAGGTTTACGTTATTTTTGACCGGAGGAAAAGTCCTGCCTGCCGGATAACGGAAACATGGCGAAAAGGAGCTTCGTTGTGACTATCGCGTTCATACAGAGCAGCCTCCGTTTCTAGATGTCAGTCACTAAGCTGGTGAGCTCAGCATTACCATGTAATTGTGTAGTATTTTTTTTTACGTGAATTTAATGTTTCACCTGTAAAAACACAAAAATGGTAAAAGGAAAAACAGTATGCTTTTTTGAGTAAGGTTATTTGCTGTGACAAAAACTGCAATGTTTAACCCGACCTCAGAGGGCTGCAAAAAAAAAAACCGCCCCTTATTACAGCACAATGTGATTAGTGTCAGGAGCACCTGTGTGGCGGAAAAGCGCAATGTGGTTACTATGGAGACAGTCAGTCACGTGGTGCGCCATCCCGCGGCGGCCCAAAGTAGAGACAACGTCGCTGGTCACGTGGTGGCGCGGCTAGTCCTGTGCGGAGCGGCGTCGGGCGCCATCTTGCTTGTGTGAGGAGGAGACCACGCGTCATGCCGAACAAGCGGGCTTCGCGGAACGCTTACTTCTTCTTCGCTCTGGACATGGTGCCGGAGCTGCGGCGCCGCGGGTTCCGTGTGTCCGGAGTGAAGGAGGCCATACCGCTGTGCTCCGGGGACTGGGCGGTGAGTGACCGAGAGACCTACCTTACACCCGGCAGCATGAGGGAGTGAGCGGCCTCCCCGCCTCCTCCATTACACCCACCCCCCATACATGTCACGTACATATTCCATGTGGATTCACCCCCCCATAAGGGTGCGTCCTCCGCAGATCCCCCCATAAGGGTGCGTCCTCCGCAGATCCCCCCCATAACGGTGCGTCCTCCGCAGATCCCCCCCCCCATAACAGTGCGTCCTCCGCAGATCTCCCCCCCCCCATAACGGTGCGTCCTCCGCAGATCCCCCCCCATAACAGTGCGTCCTCCGCAGATCTCCCTCCCCCCCCCCAATAACGGTGCGTCCTCCGCAGATCCCCCCCCATAACGGTGCGTCCTCCGCAGATCCCCCCCCCCCCCATAACGGTGCGTCCTCCGCAGATCCCCCCCCATAACGGTGCGTCCTCCGCAGATCCCCCCCCCCATAACGGTGCGTCCTCCGCAGATCCCCCCCCCATAACGGTGCGTCCTCCGCAGATCCCCCCCCCCCATAACGGTGCGTCCTCCGCAGATCCCCCCCCCCCCATAACGGTGCGTCCTCCGCAGATCCCCCCCCCCCATAACGGTGCGTCCTCCGCAGATCCCCCATAATGAGAGATCGCTGAAGATCTTTCCTGAGTTCTGGTTGATTAGTCGTTGACTTTTCTTGATTTTGATCTTTACGTTTGTGCATTTTTCTAGTTGCTGTCGGCTGAAGAAAGGGATAAATATGCAGAAAAGGCCAAAGTGTGGAAGAGCCGCGAACCTGAGCCTCCGAAACCAAACGCCGATCATCATGAAAAGGTGAGAGCGCCCTGCCTGCTACAGACCTCAGTAGTGCAGCCCTGTGCATGAGGCCTGTGTACACGTACCGACACCTCAGTGGTCAGGATTCATTCAGTCTACACGGTGTATGTGCGGGGTTATATACCGTATACCTGTGCGGGGTTATATACCGTATACAAGTCTGGGGTTATATACTGTATACATGTGCGGGGTTATATACTGTATACATGTGCGGGGTTATATACCGTATACCTGTGCGGGGTTATATACTGTATACAAGTCTGGGGTTATATACTGTATACAAGTCTGGGGTTATATACTGTATACATGTGCGGGGTTATATACCGTATACCTGTGCGGGGTTATATACTGTATACATGTGAGGGGTTATATACTGTATACATGTGCGGGGTTATATACTGTATACATGTGCGGGGTTATATACTGTATACATGTGCGGGGTTATATACTGTATACATGTGCGGGGTTATATACTGTATACATGTGCGGGGTTATATACTGTATACATGTCCGGGGTTATATACCGTATACATGTGCGGGGTTATATACTGTATACATGTGCGGGGTTATATACTGTATACATGTGCGGGGTCATATACCGTATACATGTCTGGGGTTATATACTGTATACATGTGCGGGGTTATATACTGTATACATGTGCGGGGTTATATACTGTATACATGTGCGGGGTCATATACCGTATACATGTCTGGGGTTATATACCGTATACATGTGTGGGGTTATATATCGTATACCTGTGCGGGGTTATATACTGTATACATGTGCGGGGTTATATACTGTATACATGTGCGGGGTTATATACTGTATACATGTGCGGGGTTATATACTGTATACATGTGCGGGGTCATATACCGTATACATGTCTGGGGTTATATACCGTATACATGTCTGGGGTTATATACTGTATACCTGTGCGGGGTTATATACTGTATACATGTGCGGGGTCATATACTGTATACATGTCCGGGGTTATATACCGTATACATGTCCGGGGTTGTATACTGTATACATGTCCGGGGTTGTATACCGTATACATGTGCGGGGTTATATACCGTATACATGTGCGGGGTTGTATACCGTATACATGTGCGGGGTTATATACCGTATACATGTGCGGGGTTGTATACCGTATACATGTGCGGGGTTGTATACTGTATACATGTGCGGGGTTATATACCGTATACATGTCTGGGGTTATATACTGTATACATGTCTGGGGTTATATACTGTATACCTGTGCGGGGTTATATACCGTATACATGTGCGGGGTTGTATACCGTATACATGTGCGGGGTTGTATACTGTATACATGTGCGGGGTTGTATACTGTATACATGTCCGGGGTTGTATACCGTATACATGTCCGGGGTTGTATACGTGTCCGGGGTTATATACTGTAGTGTGCTCGGGGGCCATGACTGATGACATCACTCTTTCAGGTGGTAAGCTTCAATTATCCGGTTGGAGGAGAACAGAGAGGACGAGACCGGTTCAGCACGAGCCGCGAAGGTAAGAATGAGCTCTGGATCGGGTTAGTTTTCGGCTGTGCTGTAGACCATAGATGTATTAGCAGTCTGCCCCTCTGCGCTATTTCCACTGGTCCCGCGGGGAAGCATCCAGGAATGGAGCCGCCTCAGGACCGTGGGCAGCCGAGTCTGCTTCAGGGTCCATTCAGACGTCTGTAGTTCAGGATCCGCGTCCGTTATGCAATTTTGCGGGACCCGCTGTGGCTATAACATGTGTGTCCATTAAAGAAGAACTCCCGCAGAAAAATGTTATTCCATGTCCTACTAGAAATGTACATGATGTAATCTGTAGTGAATGTCATTTTCTTACCAGTGTCTGTATTTGTGAGTTATATCTGCCTGATGCTTCTCATCTGTGTCATGTGACCAGCAATCAGACTCACCAACTCACACAGCATCTTATGTGTGGACAGGAAGTCTATTTCTCTATGTATTCTTATGGGAGCCTCACTTTCAGTCTCATAGGAATGAATAGAGAAGTGACTGGCTTCCTGTCCTGGGTCAGTTGGAGGTCAGGGAGTTGGTCACATGACCCAGCTACAATTAGAAGAGAGGAGATAACTCACAGATACAGTCACTGATGAGAAGATTACAATCACTACAGATTATATCATGCAGCTTTCTAACAGGTCAGAGAATAAACATTTTTGCGAGAGTTCTACTTTAACACCTTAACGCCCTAGGACGAGCATTCTCGTCCTAGGGTTAAGGTGGTGCTGCTGCCGCAATCTGCAGCAGGGGCCCGGCTGATACTAACAGCCGGGCCCCTGCTGTATCCGTCAGCACCGGTGATTATACCGATGCCGGCGGATTAACCCCTTGTATGCCGTGGTCATGCGGTGGGGGGGGGCCCCGATGGCTGAGATGGAAGCCCCGATGCCTTGCCCAGAGGCATCGGGACTCCCATCTATGGAAGCCCAGGAGACCCAGCCACGGCGCTGGGTCTCCTAGGCAACGGTCAGCGTCTCACAGTGTGAGACGCTGACAGTTGAATGCAGCACAATACATCTATCAGGGATCAGACCCTGAAATGTTAAAGTCCCTTACTGGGACATAAGTGAAATGTTAAAAAAAAAAAAGTTAAATAAAAGTGTTTTAATAAAAAAAAAATAATAAAGTTTCAATAAAAAAAAAAAGCCCCTTCCCCATAAAGAAACACATAAAAATAGAAAAATAAAATAAAAAATATACATATTAGGTATCGCCACGTCCGTAAAAACCTGCTTTATTAAAATATCACATGATCCAGCCCGCCCGGTCAACACCGTAAAAAAAAAAAAACTGTCTAAAAAAAGTCATTTTTTTGTCACATTTCATCACAAAAAATGTAATACCATGCGATCAAAAAAGCGTATGCCCCCAAAAATAGTACCAATCTAACCGTCATCTCATCCCGCAAAAAATGAGCCCCTACCCGAGACAATCGCCCAAAAAGTAAAAAAAACTACAGCTCTCTGACTATGGAGACCCTAAAACATGATTTTTTTTTTTTTGTTTCAAAAATGATATTATTGTGTAAAACTTAAAAAAATAAAAATAAGTACACATGTTAGGTATCGCCACGTCCGTAAAAACCTGCTCTACAAAAGTATTGCATGATCGCTCCCCTCAGGTGAACACTGTAAAAAATAAAAACTGTCTAAAAAAAAGCCATTTTTTGTCACATTTCATCACAAAAAATGTAATACCAAGCGATCATAAAAGCGTATGCCCGCAAAAATAGTACCAACCTAATCGTCATCTCATCCCGCAAAAAATGAGCCCCTACCTGAGACAATCGCCCAAAAAATAAAAAAACTACAGCTCTCTGACTATGGAGACACTGAAATGTGATTTTTTTTTTTTGTGCTTCAAAAATATTGTGTAAAACTTAAATAAATAAAAAAAGTATACATATTCGATATTACCGCGCCCGTAACGACCTGCTCTATAAAAATATCACACGATCTAACCTGTCAGATGAATGTTGTAAATAACAAAAAATAAAAACAATGCCATAACTGCTAGTTTTTGTTACCTTGCCTCACAAAAAGTGTAATATAAAGGTACCAAAAATCATATGTACCCTAAAATAGCACTAACAAAACTGCCAACTTATCCCATAGTTTCCAAAATGGGGTCGTTTTTTGGAGTTTCCTACTCTAGGGGTGCATCAAATGTGACATGGCAACTTAAACTTTTTCCAGTGAAATCTGCCCTGGCGTTCCTTTCCTTCTGCGCCCTGCCGTGTGCCTGTACAGCAGTTTACGATGACAAATGGGGCATTTCTGTAAACTACAGAATCAGGGTAATAATTACTGAGTTTTGTTTGGCAGTTAACCCTTGCTTTATTCTCAGAATGATTCATATGGAAAATCTGCCAAAAAAGTGAAATTCGGAAATTTTGGCTACATTTTCCTTTAATTCTTGTGGAACACCTAAAGGGCTAATAACGTTTGTAAAAATCAGTTTTGAATACCTTGAGGGGTGTAGTTTCTAAAATGGGGTCATTTTTGGGTGGTTTCTATGATGGAAGCCTCACAAAGTGACTTCAAACCTGAACTGGTCCTTAAAAAGTGGGTTTTGGAGATTTTGTGAAAAATTTCAAGATTTGCTTCTAAATTTCTAAGCCTTCTAACGTCCCAAAAAAATAAAATGTAATTTTCAAAGTGATCCAAACCTGAAGTAGACACATAGGGAATGTAAAGTCATAACTATTTTTGGAGGCATTATATGTATTTTAAAAGTAGAAAAATTGACATTTGGAAATTTGCAAATTTTTCTAAATTTGTGGTAAATTTGGTATTTTTTTTTATAAATAAGAATGAAATATTTTGACTTAAATTTACCACTGCCATGAAGTACAATATGTGACGAGAAAACAATCTCAGAATGGCCTGGATAAGTAAAAGCGTTCTAAAGTTATCACCACATAAAGTTAGACATGTCAGATTTGCTAAAAATGGCCTGGTCCTTAAGGTGAAAAATGGCTGGGTCCTTAAGGTGAAAAATGGCAGGGTCCTTAAGGTGAAAAATGGCAGGGTCCTTAAGGTGAAAAATGGCAGGGTCCTTAAGGGGTTAAGTAATGTGTATCCTCACCTGAGGAGGGGCGCTGCACTATGATACGCCTTGCGTGGATTTGGATGAATAAATAGACCTCAGGCTCCAGTCGGCCGGCACTTGTGTTTGGTCCCTTTATGCTGGCGTTAGGTATAGATCTGCACTATGGCGTCTGTCTCCTAGCGGAGCTGTAACATTGTATCCGACTAACCATGAATCTCAGCAGAACCTGACACCGTTCTATAAGTGACACAACCCCGGGGTGAACGCAGCCTTAGAACGTACGAAGTGGTGTTTTTTTTTTAACCTAAATGTGAATTTCTCTCTTTATGTCTCTTAAAGGGGTTTTCCAACATCAGTATGGACGGCACGTCACCGCTGCGACTAGTAATCCGCTGCTGCGGCCACATGTCCAGCACAACCTGTCACCTCACATCCCACGTAATCATGACCACGTAATGATGGGGAATGAAGGCATCGACAATGCAGAAACGCAGCAGAATGTAGAAGGTGGGTGTATTACAGAGTGGTGTTTTATCACATTATTTAGGTATTTTTAATTATACTGAAAGGGGGGTGACTTAAACTTATATTTTTTTTTATATTTTTTAACTTTTTTTAATGTTTTGTGATTATTTTAAGGCTTATATAGATAATGTTTTTTAATTTTTCATTTTGAACTATCAGGGATTTTTAAAACTCCATTTTAAGTCCCTTTTGCTCGTTTCTTATCCTGGCCTGCCATCTGGTGGCCAAAATAAGAATTGCAGATTGAAAGCTGTAAACCTCATCAGAGAGGTTTCAGCTTTCAGATCGAATGCAGATTCCCCGATTGTCCGCTCGGGGCATATGTAGGACACCCGGAATCACGCGCTTCTGGGTTTTAGCGCTATTAGATGTTGTGGTCGCTGCATCTAATGCCTTTAAAGGGGTCCTCTCACTTCTGCAAGTGGCATTTATCATGTATTGTGATTCTCCATATTGCTTCCTTTTCCATCACATTATACACTGCTCGTTTTCATGGTTACAACCACCCTGCAATCCATCAGTGGTGGTCGTGCTTGCACACTATAGGAAAAAGCACTGGCCTATGTGAGCTCCCACGGTCCCGGCCACCAGAGAGGCTGACCCTTTTTCCTGTAGTGAGCAAGCACGACCACCACTGATGGATTGCAGGGTGGTTGTAACCATGGAAACAGTCAATGGATGATGTAATGGAAAAATGAATCCAGCCAGCAAAGGAGGCAATATGTACTATCACAATACATTAGTAAGTGCCTTGTATTAACTTTCTGTACATGATAAATGCCACTTACCGAAGTGAGAGGACCCCTTTAATTACCGCGATCGTCATTAAAAAGCAGCCATGTACACAGTCTATAGACGAGTTCCTTTTCTTGGTTACCTGTTCTAGGAAAGTTGAGTGGTCAGCAATATGGCCGCCAGCTGTAACTTAGTGGTCCTGTATGATGGAGGCCATGTAGGTTATCGCCAAGCTTTTTTTCAGAATCAACTTAAAGGGGTTGTCCAAGTTTGGAAAAACATGGCTGCTTTTTTTCCCAAAAACCTGTGCCTGGGTTGTGCATGGTATTGCAGCTCAGCTCCATTGAAGTGAATGTGGACAGAGGTGACGCTGCTTTGGCATAAAGCAGCCATGTTTTCTAATCCTGAACAGCCCCTTTAAGAATGTACACTGACAGAGAGGTTGTATGTGTAGTGCAAATGCCATAGACGCCTCTGATACACCGCCGCGTTGTTCGTTTTGTAGATTTGGAGAAACGTGTGATTTACGTCATCAACATCTTCAGCCACGGGGAGATGCCCAGCCTGTGCAAGCAGCGGTACGTTCCCTGCGAGATCGGCTGCGTGCGCTACTCCCTGCAGAGCGGGATCATGGACGCCTTCCACGACTTCATTGATCCAGGTGAGGAGCTGCCGTCAGCTATGCTGAGAACAGGGGTGCCCCAACCCCCCTCCACGTGGAGAGTCAGTGATGAGGTGCCGCTCACTTTCTAACCAGCTTCCGTTTCTTCCTCAGGAGAGCTGCCGCTGGGATTCCGCTATTACTGTCATGAAGGGAGTAAGTGCGTTGTACCCCGTCACGTGGCGCAGGTCTCGTCCTTCCTGTGGTACTCGCCGCTATCCTTTCTTCTTTACAGGTGCGGCCACACATCAGATCCCGGTGTCTGGATTTGAACTTGCAAACAGAGATTACCACAACCTCTTCCGCGCTTTGTGTGACTTTGTGTGTCCTGCGGCGAAGTGCTGCACCTCAGTCTACTGCAGGGTTTGTTCTCACTTACATCCCTTTTACTCATTGTTAGTACTTTGATAGGAGTGCCGGCCCGTGACTTGTGTAATGCTATGTGACCCCGGCAGTGCCGGGAGTTCAGGCCATTAGATGCCATGCGGGAGACGTCCGTGTGTCACTCTCGTCTGCAAGGTCCCCTTACATGGGCCAATGATCTGGGCAGCCATCGGGAAGGAATTGTCCTGTCTAAAGGTGCCACGTATGAACGAGGAAGCGCTTGGTGAACGCATTCTGCTGCAGTCACCTAAGTTATCGTATCTGGGCAGCAGAACGTGCCGTCTAAACAGTGATCCGCTGCCCAGAAATCAATGATTTTCTACAGGGATGATTGATCATGGTAACGATCGCCAGTCCTCATATAGAGGAGATGATTGCTGCCTGTAAATGCAGCTCTCACCTCTTCTGACAATCAGGCAATGATTGGGAACGAACGGTTCACTCCAGATAATTGCCTGCTATGTCCGCCTCTAGACCAGGGATCAGCAACCTCCAGCACTCCAGCTGTTGTGAAACTACGACTCCCAGCATGCTCCTTTCACTTCTGTGGGAGTTTAGAGAACAGCCAAGCAAGTGTGCATGATGGGAGATGTAGTCTCACAACACCTGGAGTGCCGGAGGTTGCTGGCCCCTGCTCTAGACCGGCTTATCACTGTGCACAACATCTCTTGCAGGGGTTTCTAGGTTTATATAAAGAAGATTTTTTATTGCATAGTGAGTGGGAATGGAGTTTTCCAATTTATTTCAACTTCTTAGCGCTCATTGATGAAATACTAGAAGTTGGGGATTGTGCGCTATTAACCCCCTGTGAGCACTAGAGCGGAGGAGTTGTGGCTTCTTTTTTCTTAAAGGGGTATTCTCATCTTAGACAATGGGGGCATATCTCTAGTATATGCCCCTATTGTCTTATAGGTTCTGGACCCGCACCTATATTGAGATGGGGGGGGGGGAGAGTGCTACGCCTGGAGGACCCCAGGTTTCCCGGGGTCCGACCACCACCAGGCGCAGCTACCCGCTGCTCCCATAGAAATGAATGGGAGCGCCCCGCGCATGCGCAGCCAGCGCTCCCATTCATTTCTATGTAGCCGACAGAAATAGCCGGCCCGCATCGCGCCCTCCTTCAGTTCGGGGACTCCGTTCTCGATATAGGTGGGACCCGCACCTATAAGACAATGGAAGCATATCCTAGTGATATGCCCCCATTGTCCAAGATGAGAATACCCCTTTAATGTATCTATCTTATGTTTTACCGCCGTAGGTTTGTCAGAAGGGTATGTACTGAGGACTCAGTTTGACCAAGCCCCGCCCCTTTACATAAGCTCCACCCTTTCCTGTACTGATTTGAATACATGGAGCATTCTCCTGCAAGGTGATTCTGTCTCTGTGCTCATTTCTTAAGCGGTGACTTGTATTCTTTGTGTGTTTTAGAGCAATGACCTATATCGAGTCAAATGGAGCCTTAACTGGCTGGCTGTCAAAGCTGGTGAGTATATTCATGTACTGCCTATAGCCCGAACAGCTCCCAGTGACCTGGTGACTGCTGAGGCCTGTGATTGGCTGCAGCGGTCATGGGACCAAGCTGTTTCCTGGTCCAGCGGGGACCGGAAGCAGCCAGGAGCGGAGCAGCCGTCAGACCGTGGACAGGTGAGGGGGTTTTCTTACGACCCCAGGGTTTGCCAGTTCCACAGGTGATCCTAAAAATGCCCTCGGCTGCTCCTCTCTGCTCAGTTCCAGTGGCGAGGCTCCATTCAGAGGTCAGTCATGTGTCTCTCCGCTGAGGCTAGTGAATGGCTGCAGCGACTCAAGACCTCGTCCGGAGCTTTAAAGGCCGGTGGTCTGCGGCATCTCTGAATGAACCCTCTGAGCTGGAACCCAGTGAGTTTCTTATTTTATGTGGACCACAATCTGGGGCCTAAAGCTGGAACCTCCCTCCCCCCCTTTTAAAGGGGTATTCACATCTTAGACAATGGGGGGCATATCGCTAGGATATGCGTCCATTGTCTTATAGGACCCGCACCAATATCGAGAACGGAGCCCCCAAAGTAAAGGAGGACGCACTGCTCATGCGCAGCCGCCCTCCATTCATTTCTATGGGGCCGCTGAAAATAGCAGAACGCTGGCTCGGGTATTTCTGTCGGCTACAGAGAAATGAATGGGAGCGGTGGCCGAGCATGCGCAGTGCTCTCCCATTCATTTCTATGGGAGCTGCGGGGGAGCTGTGCCTGGTGGGAAACCTGGGGTCCTCCAGGCACAGCGCTCCCCCCTCCGATCTCAATATAGGTGCGGGATCAGACAATGGGGCCTTATCCTAGCCATATGGCCCCATTGTCTAAGATGAGACAAACCCCTTTAAGGGGCAGTAAACAATATTCGGACACGGCGATGTTACAGTGCAGTTGTACTGTGTGGAGAATGTGGACTCCTTATATCCCACGTCTTCTCTCACCGCCTCTCTTGCAGGTATGGAGAATATTTTTGAGCTGCAGGATGTAGAAAGCCTAATCATTAAACTTTTTAGAAACAAACTGGACGAAGAGCCTTCAAAATCCAGCGTGCAGCGTCTGCTGGGCGCCGTTAAGTGGGATTTTGCAAACAACACCAGGTAAGATCCATGATCCTTGTATGTATGAAATGCATGGATACATGCTATTACTAAGGGCTCATTCAGACGGCCGTAAAATGCGGATCCGTTTTTTTTGCGGATTACATACTGACCCATTTACTTCTATGGGCCCTTTTCTTCCATTCCATGGCTCCGCAAAAACACTGAAACATGTCCTATACTTGTCAGTGAAAATCAGGACGTGGCCCCATTGAAGTCTATGGGTCCGCAAAAATACGGAAAGCAATCCATTTTTTTGCGGACATGCTGAACTGACCGCAAAAAACGGATCCGCGTTTTTGCGGCCAGCATGCGGCCGTCTGAATGAGCCCTAAGGGGAAAGGTTATTTATTGTGGAATACAAAGTTACACCACTTTCTAATTTTTTATGTGCATCAATTTCTCACTTTTTTAATATCTCTGCTTACAGTCATCGAATTAGAACCTTCATTATTTAACATCCGGAGGATGAGAATCTGTCCTGGTCATGTGATCACACAGATCTTTTAAATAGGTTTTTTATTTAATAAGTCCCTTTGGATACCGGAGGGTTTTTTCTGTTTTGCGTTTTGAATTTTTCTTCCCTTTTTTTTTTATATTTCACATGGCTGTATGAGGGCTTAGTTTTTGCGGGACAAGTTGTACTTTCGAATTCCACCATTAATTGTGGCATAAAATGTAGTGGGAAGCGGTAAAAAAAAATCCAAATGGGGTGGAATTGGAAAAAAAAACAATTCCTCCACTATTCTATGGGTTTTGTTCCCACGGCGTTTCGTTTGCGGCAGAACGGACCCATGTCCCTCATTCTCTGGGTCAGTACGGTTACAACGATACATATGTATAGGTTTATTATGATTAAATAGTGTAAAAATAAATGTAAACTTTGACCACCATTACTTTTTTTTATAGTTACATCCACAGAGCTGTTTAGGGGCTCATTTTTTTGCGGGACAATCCATAGTTTTTATTGATACCATTTTGGAGTGTGCGTGACTTTTTGATCACATTTTATTACATTTTTTTGGGTAAGAAAAGCAATGAAAAAATGGCAAATCGGCCATTTTGACCCTTTTTTCCATTGCGCAATTCGCTGTATGAGGGATTTTTAAAATGCAATTTTGTCACTTTTGCTCATTATCCTGGCCTGCCATCTGGTGGCCAAAAGGAGAATTGCAGCATGAACACTGTAAGCCTTGTCAGCGAGGCTTACAGTGTTCAGATCAAGTGCAGATGCTCCGATTGGCCACATGGGGCATCTGTAGGATGCCCGGAAGTGCGAGCGCAATTAGATGCCGTGATCTCGCTTGATCACAGCATCTAATGCCTTTAATTACTTTGTTTGGCATTATTGCCGGTTCTGGTAAGTAGCCACAGGTCTCTGCTGTTTAAAACAGCAGAGATCTGCCGGCCATAACGCCCGCTGCACGTGCAAGTGGGCGTCATGTTCCCACATCGCTCCAGCGCCGTACATGTATAGCGAAAGGGGTTCTCCGAGTTATATATATTGATGATCATCAATATCAGATCGGCGGGGGTGCCGGGTGTCAGACCCCCGCCGATCTGATATTGATGATCATCAATATATATAACTCGGAGAACCCCTTTCGCTATACATGTACGGCGCTGGAGCCGTTCAGCTGTTTGAGGGTACCAGCGCTGCTTCCTCTTCATTGTTTACATGCTGGGCGTAACGGGGGTAGTGGTGAGTAGGTGTAATTACACCTCACCGCCCCATTCATTTCTATGGGAAGAATCGCTTTCATAGACTTGTACCACTGTTTATGGACGTCAGAATATGGCGATGCATTGAAATACTGAGATTTATTTATTTTAATTACAGCAATAAAATCTTCTAAACTTTATATTTTGATAATCAGAGATTTATTTATTTTTAGCGCTTCGTAAACACCATAAAAGCAAAAACCCCCAAAAACACTGGCAGAATTGTTGTTTGCTTGTTTTTTTTAATTTTTTTTTTTGTTGTGTTATTTCTTTTTATTTTACCCAACCTTCATTTTTTTCCCATTTCAATGCATAATATGGTAATTTAAATGATGCCATTAAAAAAATACTTGTCCAGCAAAAAAACCTTCATTTGGACGGAAAAGTTTGTGGGGGGAACAAAAGAACTAAAATTGGCCGGGTCCCAAAAAGGGTCAACAAACACCAAGGAGTCTTCCCTTCTGTCCCTGGTAATCTGCAGGCAGCGGTGCTTTGGGCCACGTGTGGTGACTGCAGCCTTGGACGCTGTGAGATTATGAGAAAACCTGGACACGTTTTCGGGGTCTGGAATTAACCCTTCCCAACCATAAATGGAATTTGTGCAGAGATATATACAGGCGGCATCTTGTGCAACGGTCGGGATCAGGGACCTGCAGCATGTAGATGACTAGACAGAGGGAGCGGAGTCCCTCCAGAACCCCCAGGACTGTGATAGGCCGTCATGTCAGGCACCGAATAGATTGCCCGTCGGTTTATTACTGACGGACAGTGATATTACTTGTTTCCTGGACTTCAGTTCACTTCAAGGGATATCATATAGATCATTTTTATACATTTTAGTGTTTTTAATCAATTTTTACGTGCCCCCAAGATGATTCAGTTCAAAACCTGACTCATCCAACAGGAAAACAAAGTTATATTTCTGTGACAAACCGTTTAGATTAAAAAGATCTGAAAGCGGAAGTGTTAGTATGTAAAGTGTATTGGAGCGCTGCGGAGAAGATGAATACTTATGTTACTGGCCCTCCAGCTGATGTAAAACTACAACTCCCACCATGCCTTGCTGTAGGCTGATGAGTGCTGGGAGTTGTAGTTTTGCAACAGCTGGAGAGCCTCAGGTTGAGCCATCCCTGACCTGGAGCAACAGAAAGTAATACCAAAGGGGTTTTTGGGCTACAGATATTTCTGAGCTATACTAGGGATAGGCCATCAATAACAGGTCGGTGGGGGTCCGGCCCCTGGCACCCTTCCAGCTGGACCGGGTCCTAACCGTACGGAGTGGAAGCAGAAGGCTCTGTATAATGTGTAGTTTCTGGCACTGGCTGAGATCCCAGTCACTTGAATTGGACCTGCAGTACCCCATCACTACCAGTAGGGTTGCAGCGGTAACCGGTTCCACGGTATACCACGGTAATGAAATGCACGGTTATCAAACCGTGGGCATTTGCTTATTACCGGTAAATGGCGACAAGACTTTTTAGTCTTGTCGCCATTTGCGCCTGGACCCGACCGCATTACTGATACTAGGCTGCGCTACTGCGCAGCCTAGTATCAGAGGACATGGAGAAGATAAAATAAAAAAAATCACTTACCCGTCCGGCGCTCCTCCTCTTTTCCGGGTCGCGCTGTACTGTCCTGACCGCGTACAGCGTCAGGACGTAGTGCGCGCACTCTGACCTGACGCTGCACGCTGTCAGGTGACAGTGCAGCTACGGGAGACTAAGGAGCGCCGGACACCGGAGAGGAGCCGCAGCGCAGGAAAAGTAAGTGATTTTTTTTATTTTATTTAGATGGTGGGCTGAAGGGGGCACAGTGGGCCGATTTGAGGTCTGAAGGGGGCACTGGGGCTGATCTGAGGTCTGAAGGGGGCACTGTGGGCCGATCTGAGGTCTGAAGGGGGCACTGTGGGCCAATCTGAGTTCTGAAGGGGCCACAGTGGGCTGATGGGGGCACAGTGGGCCGATTTGAGGTCTGAAGGGGGCACTGGGGCTGATCTGAGGTCTGAAAGGGGGCACTGTGGGCCGATCTGAGGTCTGAAGGGGGCACTGTGGGCCAATCTGAGTTCTGAAGGGGGCACAGTGGGCCGATTTGAGGTCTGAAGGGGGCACTGGGGCTGATCTGAGGTCTGAAGGGGGCACTGTGGGCTGATCTGAGGTCTGAAGGGGGCACTGTGGGCTGATCTGAGGTCTGAAGGGGGCACTGGGGCCAATCTGAGGTCTGAAGGGGGCACTGGGGCCAATCTGAGGTCTGAAGGGGGCACTGGGGCCAATCTGAGGTCTGAAGGGGGCACTGGGGCCAATCTGAGGTCTGAAGGGGGCACTGGGGCCAATCTGAGGTCTGAAGGGGGCACTGGGGCCAATCTGAGGTCTGAAGGGGGCACTGGGGGCCAATCTGCTGAGGGGCACTGGGCCAATCTGAGGCTGAAGGGGGCACTGGGGCCAATCTGAGGTCTGAAGGGGGGCACTGGGGCCAATCTGAGGTCTGAAGGGGGCACTGGGGCCAATCTGAGGTCTGAAGGGGGCACTGGGGCCAATCTGAGGTCTGAAGGGGGGCACTGAGGAAGGCCAATCTGAGGTCTGAAGGGGGCACTGGGCCAATCTGAGGTCTGAAGGGGGCACTGGGGCCAATCTGAGGTCTGAAGGGGGCACTGGGGCCAATCTGAGGTCTGAAGGGGGCACTGGGGCCAATCTGAGGTCTGAAGGGGGCACTGGGGCCAATCTGAGGTCTGAAGGGGGCACTGGGGCCAATCTGAGGTCTGAAGGGGGCACTGGGGCCAATCTGAGGTCTGAAGGGGGCACTGGGGCCAATCTGAGGTCTGAAGGGGGCACTGGGGCCAATCTGAGGTCTGAAGGGGGCACTGGGGCCAATCTGAGGTCTGAAGGGGGCACTGGGGCCAATCTGAGGTCTGAAGGGGCACTGGGGCCAATCTGAGGTCTGAAGGGGGCACTGGGGCCAATCTGAGGTCTGAAGGGGGCACTGGGGCCAATCTGAGGTCTGAAGGGGGCACTGGGGCCAATCTGAGGTCTGAAGGGGGCACTGGGGCCAATCTGAGGTCTGAAGGGGGCACTGGGGCCAATCTGAGGTCTGAAGGGGGCACTGGGGCCAATCTGAGGTCTGAAGGGGGCTGGGCCATCTGGTCTGAAGGGGGCACTGGGGCCAATCTGAGGTCTGAAGGGGGCACTGGGGCCAATCTGAGGTCTGAAGGGGGCACTGGGGCCAATCTGAGGTCTGAAGGGGGCACTGGGGCCAATCTGAGGTCTGAAGGGGGCACTGGGGCCAATCTGAGGTCTGAAGGGGGCACTGGGGCCAATCTGAGGTCTGAAGGGGGCACTGGGGCCAATCTGAGGTCTGAAGGGGGCACTGGGGCCAATCTGAGGTCTGAAGGGGGCACTGGGGCCAATCTGAGGTCTGAAGGGGCACTGGGGCCAATCTGAGGTCTGAAGGGGGCACTGGGGCCAATCTGAGGTCTGAAGGGGGCACTGGGGCCGATCTGAGGTCTGAAGGGGGCACTGGGCCGATCTGAGGTCTGAAGGGGGCACTGGGGCCGATCTGAGGTCTGAAGGGGGCACTGGGGCCGATCTGAGGTCTGAAGGGGGCACTGTGGGCCGATCTGAGGTCTGAAGGGGGCACTGGGGCCGATCTGAGGTCTGAAGGGGGCACTGGGGCCGATCTGAGGTCTGAAGGGGGCACTGGGGCCGATCTGAGGTCTGAAGGGGACTGGGGCGATCTGAGGTCTGAAGGGGGCACTGGGGCCGATCTGAGGTCTGAAGGGGGCACTGGGCCGATCTGAGGTCTGAAGGGGGCACTGGGGCCGATCTGAGGTCTGAAGGGGGCACTGGGGCCGATCTGAGGTCTGAAGGGGGCACTGGGGCCGATCTGAGGTCTGAAGGGGGCACTGTGGGCCGATCTGAGGTCTGAAGGGGGCACTGGGGCCGATCTGAGGTCTGAAGGGGGCACTGGGGCCGATCTGAGGTCTGAAGGGGGCACTGGGGCCGATCTGAGGTCTGAAGGGGGCACTGGGGCCGATCTGAGGTCTGAAGGGGGCACTGGGGCCGATCTGAGGTCTGAAGGGGGCACTGGGGCCGATCTGAGGTCTGAAGGGGCACTGGGGCCGATCTGAGGTCTGAAGGGGGCACTGGGGCCGATCTGAGGTCTGAAGGGGGCACTGGGGCCGATCTGAGGTCTGAAGGGGGCACTGGGGCCGATCTGAGGTCTGAAGGGGGCACTGGGGCCGATCTGAGGTCTGAAGGGGGCACTGGGGCCGATCTGAGGTCTGAAGGGGGCACTGGGGCCGATCTGAGGTCTGAAGGGGGCACTGGGGCCGATCTGAGGTCTGAAGGGGGCACTGGGGCCGATCTGAGGTCTGAAGGGGGCACTGGGGCCGATTTGAGGTCTGAAGGGGGCACTGGGGCCGATTTGAGGTCTGAAGGGGGCACTGGGGCCAATCTGAGGTCTGAAGGGGGCACTGGGGCCAATCTGAGGTCAAGGGGGCACTGTGGGCCGATCTGAGGTCTGAAGGGGGCACTGGGGATGATCTGAGGTCTGAAGGGGGCACTGGGGCTGATCTGAGGTCCGAGGATTAGTGTATCTTTTAATAATATATGTAACAAACTGTGATACCATGATAACCGTAATACCGCGGTATTTACTGAGACGGTTATCATACCGTGAAAATTTCATACCGTTGCAACCCTAACTACCAGT
This sequence comes from Rhinella marina, assembly GCA_900303285.1. Lineage (NCBI taxonomy): Eukaryota > Metazoa > Chordata > Amphibia > Anura > Bufonidae > Rhinella > Rhinella marina. The sequence goes on from ONZH01000817.1 coordinate 85,523, forward strand.
AGACGGAGCTGTGTGCCTCCAGCTTCATACGCGGCATATGTTCTGGTTCAGAGGATAGGTCACCAATATCTGTAAACAACCATGAACCATGAAAATTGGCGCGCTGCTTCCAGAATTAATTAAGAAAATGCATCTTTATTGAATAACATATAGTTAAAAAGACGCATACCATGGTATCAGTATCCAAAACCACATGGAGGTACAGAACCGTGGTCATATAACAAGTATTGCGGGATATACATACATCCACACTAAGGCTTTGTTCACACGTCCGTATTTTTCTTTTCCAGATTTATGTTCCGTTTTTTTGCAGATCCGTGTTTCCGCAAAAACCTTCCGTTTTTACCAATTGTACATCCGTTTCCGTTTTTCTGCAAAAAAAAAAAAAAGGAAGGAGTAATATATGCGCGTAGGGTATTTATATCTATTTCCTGGAAACGGATCTGCAATTGCGGATGACATATTGATGCATTCCGCATATCATCCGCATTTTTTTGCTGACCCGTTGACTATAATGGGACCACGGACCGCATATGCGGACAAAAGTAGGAGAAGCTCTATCTTATTTGCGGATCCGCTTAACGGAACAACGGATGCGGACAGTATACGGAGCGATGTCCGCATTTTTTCAGGACCCATTGAAATGAATGGATCCGCATCCTATCCGCATGATTTGCGGATCGGATCAGGAAAGAAAAACAGGACGTGTGAATGAACCCTTACCAAATACTGCACAATATACAGACCAGACGAAAGCTCCTCCACAGGACACCCCAACACGTGTTCTGCATTGGCTTCCTCAGAGTCTCCCTACGTGTTGGCGTGTCCTGTGGAGGCGCTTTTATATCCCACAATACTTGATGATGATGACCACGGTTTTGCACCTCCATGTGGGTCTGGATATTGATACCATGTATGTGTCTTTTTAACTATATGTTATTCAATAAAAATGTGTTTTCTTAAACCATTCACTACGGTGCTGAAACGATGGGCAAACATGGCGCCCGCTCGAACGTGCAGTGGGCACCATGGCCGGCAGGTCTCTGTTGTTTCATTTAAGCCTTTAGATGCCAGTAATTGGTTTTAATACACTGGGTTTGTCTGAAGAAACCCAGGGTATTGAAGCTGCCATTCTTATTTTGGCCAGCAGGTGGCAGGCCAACATAAGAAATGAGCAAAAGGACCCGATTGTTCAGAATTAAAAAAAAAAAAAAAAAAGGATTTTGTAGGCTCAAATATGAGCTTCAAAATCATTAAACAAAGTAAAAAAAAAACCTGTTAAATATATAAAATATATATAAAAATATATATAAATATAATTTATTTTAATAAAATATAAGTTTAAATCACCCCCCTTTCCGTAGAATAAAAAAATACATAAATAACAAAAAATATAACAATAATGGGCATCACCGCATCCAGAAAACGCCCGTACTATTAAAATATAAAAATATTTTTCCAGTTCGACGAATGGTGTAATGAAAAAAAGGTCAAAACTCGTCATTTTTCTCATTGTTTCTCTTACCCAAGAAAAATGTAATGAAATGTGATCAAAAAGTCACACACACTCCAAAATGGTATAAAAAAACGACAGATTGTCCAAAAGGAGCAAAAAACGAGCCCCCTCACAGCTCACAAAATATATTTCTTTCAAAGTTAAAATTTATTTTTGCACTATTTATACATAAAAACCTATACATATGTGGTATCGTTGTAATTGTACTGACCCATAGAATGAAGGGTACAGGTCAGTTTTGCCGCAAAGGGAACTCCGTAAGGACAAAACCCGTAAAAAAACTGTGGCGTAATTGCGTTTTTTGTTTTTTTTTTTCCAATTCCACCCCATTTGGAATTCCTGCTTCCCACTACACTGTATGCCATAATTAATGGCACCGTTAGAAAGTACAACTTGTCCCGCAAAAAATAAGCCCTCATACAGCTATGTGAACGGAAAAATAAAAAAGTTATGGCTCAAGGAAGATAGGGAAGAAAAATGAAAACGCAAAAATTTACAAAAAAAAAACTCCGGTAAGTCTGGAAACAGTCTGCTGGTTTTGGTTTGTCACTGTTTGCTGTCTTGGGATTGCACATGCAGTTGTGTGTGTATTGGGCCCTACTTTGGTGTCTTAATATCTGTAGCCTGGAGAACCCTTTTAAGTTTCAGGCTGCAATCTTCATTCCTCCTGATCCTGACCTCCTTCAGTTTACAACGCTTCACATTTTTGTCATGTGGTAATGCTGGATCTGTGTGTCCTGGATGCTGCTTTCTTCACCCTGCAGATTGCTCTGTGGTAGCTGGTCATTCTTGGATACTTTTCACCTATATTTGCTCTGTACAACGAACCTCCCTGCTGCTGTATCTCACACTGAGAGAAGGGAGGGGGGAGTGCAGAGAGCCGAAAGAGACAGAAGATAAGAGGTCCTCTCACTTAAGAAAAGGACATTTATCATGTAGATGCAGTTAATACAAGTCACTTACTAATGTATTGTGGTTCTCCATATTGCTTCCATTGGTAAGCTTATTCATTTTCCATCACATTATACACTTCTTGTTTCCATGGTTACGATAACCCAATCCTTTTTTATGTACTGAGCTGACATGCTGTACTATCTGCCTGTGGATTATTTCTCAATTCCGTCATCTGAGCAGCAGGCGGACTCCTTATCTGTGCTCCAAGACCTCATAAACACTCATTAAAGCTCAATCCTTATCTTACTGAAAAGAATGTGGCTTAAATAAGTGTTTGACCTCTCAGTTGTTTAGAAATAAGGTTTATTAGATGACCGGCACAAAGTGAAAGTAAAAGTACCAGTCACAGACTTAGAAAAACAGTTAACCCTTTGTGACTGAACAGCTCAATATTTTTAATAAAGGCCAATTGCAAATATGATTTTTATCCAAAAATAAGTTAAATGCGATCATTAAAAAAAAAATCACTCCAGAGGTGTACATAGCCTTTAAACATGAAATTGACGTTAAAGTGGTTGTCCCGGGTTCAGAGCTGAACCCGGACATACCTTTAAATTCACCCAGGCAGCCCACCTGAACAGGGCATCGGAGCATCCTTTGCTCCGATGCCCTCCTTTGCCCTGCGCTAATTAGCGCGGGGCAAAGGCATTTAGCCCGGTTCCGGTGACGTACCGGGCTCTGCCAGGCGGAGGCTTCCGCCCGGCAGTTAGCCCGATGACGTCACCGGGCACTGATGGGCGGGCTTTAGCGCTGCCCTAGCCAGTAAAACGGCTAGGGCAGCGCTAAAGCCGGCCCCATTACGGCCGGTGACGTCACCGAACTCACTGCCGGGCGGAAGCGTCCGCCCGGCAGTGTGTTATGTAAACAAAAGAGCCCTTGCCCTGCGCGATCCATGCTCCGATGCCCTGTTCAGGCGGGCTGCCTGGGTGAATATAAGGGTATGTCCGGGTTCAGCTCTGAACCCGGACAACCCCTTTAATTTGCTGAAACCATAAAGCCTCACTTTATTATCTTGGTGAAGCCGAGTCAGTGGTTTCTCATGATCGGTTAATTCCAGCGCCTGTACGTTGTAATCTAGTGGCTGTGAGTACAGACCCTGCATGTGATATAGTCGGTGCCCGCAGCGCAGTCCTCCCGGTCCCTGCCTCCTCCTCTACAGTCATGTGATATAGTCGGTGCCCGCAGCGCAGTCCTCCCGGTCCCTGCCTCCTCCACTACAGTCATGTGATATAGTCGGTGCCCGCAGCGCAGTCCTCCCGGTCCCTGCCTCCTCCACTACAGTCATGTGATATAGTCGGTGCCCGCAGCGCAGTCCTCCCGGTCCCTGCCTCCTCCACTACAGTCATGTGATATAGTCGGTGCCCGCAGCGCAGTCCTCCGGTCCCTGCCTCCTCCACTACAGTCATGTGATATAGTCGGTGCCCGCAGCGCAGTCCTCCCGGTCCCCCTCCTCCACTACAGTCATGTGATATAGTCGGTGCCCGCAGCGCAGTCCTCCGGTCCCTGCCTCCTCCACTACAGTCATGTGATATAGTCGGTGCCCGCAGCGCAGTCCTCCCGGTCCCTGCCTCCTCCACTACAGTCATGTGATATAGTCGGTGCCCGCAGCGCAGTCCTCCCAGTCCCTGCCTCCTCCACTACAGTCATGTGATATAGTCGGTGCCCGCAGCGCAGTCCTCCCGGTCCCTGCATCCTCCACTACAGTCATGTGATATAGTCGGTGCCCGCAGCGCAGTCCTCCCGGTCCCTGCCTCCTCCTCTACAGTCATGTGATATAGTCGGTGCCCGCAGCGCAGTCCTCCTGGTCCCTGCCTCCTCCACTACAGTCATGTGATATAGTCGGTGCCCGCAGCGCAGTCCTCCCGGTCCCTGCATCCTCCTCTACAGTCATGTGATATAGTCGGTGCCCGCAGCGCAGTCCTCCTGGTCCCTGCCTCCTCCACTACAGTCATGTGATATAGTCGGTGCCCGCAGCGCAGTCCTCCCGGTCCCTGCATCCTCCACTACAGTCATGTGATATAGTCGGTGCCCGCAGCGCAGTCCTCCTGGTCCCTGCCTCCTCCACTACAGTCATGTGATATAGTCGGTGCCCGCAGCGCAGTCCTCCCGGTCCCTGCCTCCTCCACTACAGTCATGTGATATAGTCGGTGCCCGCAGCGCAGTCCTCCCGGTCCCTGCCTCCTCCACTACAGTCATGTGATATAGTCGGTGCCCGCAGCGCAGTCCTCCCGGTCCCTGCATCCTCCACTACAGCTTTCAGTGACTGAGCCGAGGACTTGTTCACTTGTACAGGAATTGACTGTGTGTTTTCCATTGGGAAATCAGTAGCAAACTGCACTGCGATGATGGAGGCCTCGATAAAACTCTGCAACTCTCTCGGCAGATGTAAATGGCACGAGGAGAACGACATGTGGTGCTGTGCACTGGCAAGCTGCAAGAAAGCCACGTAAGTTATCACCATCCGTATATTCATTCATTTTTTTTTTAAAGAAAATACAATTAAAGAGAAGGGCCTCTCCCCGCTCCTGACGTGTCTGGTTTAATAACTTCATGCATTCCCCAAGTAATATCAATTCTGGAGCCTCTATTCTTATGGCTCTATGTTGTGCCGTTCCTCTATTATTCCTACTAGAAGTTATGAACGAATTGCTAGCAGTCTGCAGTAAGGGTACAGATGGGAGGTGACCAGTTGGGGGTGTGTCCCTGCACAGACTGACTCTATCCAATCAGTGCTGCCATGTTCAGACTGTGCAGGGACACACCCCCAACTGGTCACCTCCCATCTGTACCCTTACTGCAGACTGCTAGCAATTCATTCATAACTTCCAGTAGGAATAATAGAGAAATGGCACAACATAGAGACATAAGAATAGATGTTCCAGAATTGTTATTACATGGGGAATACATGAAGCTATTAAAACAGGCACGTCAGGAGCGGGGGAGAGGTCCTCTTTAAAACTGTGTTCACATGTGGCATTTATGGCGTGTCCTGTGGGTGTGCCATATATGTCTAATAGGCAGGCATCCTACCACAAGTGCCCCATCCCCGGAGTGCTATGATATAACTGTGCCGTTCAGGTAAGGCCCCGTTCACGTCTCCGGAAAGTTCACCGGATCTGGCATTGCCGGATTCTTTTGTCTGTCCGACAGACGGCGTCCAATCAGTGGTGAGAGAATTTAATAATTCATTAGTCAGTTAATTTGACCCCAACCCCACCATTCAGAAGTCACCATAGCAATTTATTTGGGACAGAAGGACCTCATGGACATGTAGGTATTTCTATGGATCTGTTCATTCAGAGCTGTGTCTCCTTCCTTCTGTTTTGCAGTTACTCCATCAGCAGCGCTCTGGCCTCGGTCTATGGGGTGGTTCTGACACCCGCTCACTTACCCAACCTACAGGCGAACAACAACCAGAGGTGTGAAAGTAGTGAAACCATTGTGCTCAATGCCAGGAGGTATCAGGTCAGTATTTTATTAGGGCTTATCTCTTTATATCTCATTGTGTGTGCGCTTACTGACATAAGGTTTTATTATACTTCTATACATTCATCACCAATAATACAGCTACTTACTAGAGAGCGGTGACATCACTGAGAATGCAGCCTATCCATTCACTAGAGAGCGGTGACATCACTGATAATGAAGCCTATCCATTCACTAGAGAGCGGTGACATCACTGAGAATGCAGCCTATCCATTCACTAGAGAGCAGTGACATCACTGAGAATGCAGCCTATCCATTCACTAGAGAGCAGTGACATCACTGATGAATAATGAAGCCTATCCATTCACTAGAGAGCGGTGACATCACTGAGAATGCAGCCTATCCATTCACTAGAGACAGCGGTGACATCACTGAGAATGCAAGCCTATCCATTCACTAGAGAGCCGTGACATCACTGAGAATGCAGCCTATCCATTCACTAGAGAGAGCCGTGACATCACTGAGAATGCAGCCTATCCATTCACTAGAGATCAGCGGTGACATCACTGAGAATGCAGCCTATCCATTCACTAGAGATCAGCGGTGACATCACTGAGAATGCAGCCTATCCATTCACTAGAGATCAGCGGTGACAGCATCACTGAGAATGCAGCCTATCCATTCACTAGAGAGCAGCGGTGACATCACTGAGAATGCAGCCTATCCATTCACTAGAGATCAGCGGTGACATCACTGAGAATGCAGCCTATCCATTCACTAGAGATCAGCGGTGACATCACTGAGAATGCAGCCTATCCATTCACTAGAGATCAGCAGTGACATCACTGAGAATGCAGCCTATCCATTCACTAGGGAGCGGTGACATCACTGAGAATGCAGCCTATCCATTCACTAGGGAGCGGTGACATCACTGAGAATGCAGCCTATCCATCACTAGAGATCAGCGGTGTCATCACTGAGAATACAGCCTATCCATTCACTAGAGAGCAGTGGTGACATCACTGAGAATGCAGCCTATCCATTCACTAGGGAGCGGTGACATCACTGAGAATGCAGCCTATCCATTCACTAGAGAGCGGTGACATCACTGAGAATGCAGCCTATCCATTCACTAGAGAGCAGTGGTGACATCACTGAGAATGCAGCCTATCCATTCACTAGGGAGCGGTGACATCACTGAGAATGCAGCCTATCCATTCACTAGAGAGCGGTGGTGACATCACTGAGAATGCAGCCTATCCATTCACTAGGGAGCGGTGACATCACTGAGAATGCAGCCTATCCATTCACTAGAGAGCGGTGACATCACTGAGAATGCAGCCTATCCATTCACTAGAGATCAGCGGTGACATCACTGAGAATGCAGCCTATCCATTTACTAGAGAGCAGCGGTGACATCACAGAGAATGCAGCCTATCCATTCACTAGAGAGCAGCGGTGACATCACTGAGAATGCAGCCTATCCATTCACTAGAGATCAGCAGTGACATCACTGAGAATGCAGCCTATCCATTCACTAGGGAGCGGTGACATCACTGAGAATGCAGCCTATCCATTCACTAGGGAGCGGTGACATCACTGAGAATGCAGCCTATCCATTCACTAGAGAGCAGTGGTGACATCACTGAGAATGCAGCCTATCCATTCACTAGGGAGCGGTGACATCACTGAGAATGCAGCCTATCCATTCACTAGAGAGCGGTGACATCACTGAGAATGCAGCCTATCCATTCACTAGAGAGCAGTGGTGACATCACTGAGAATGCAGCCTATCCATTCACTAGGGAGCGGTGACATCACTGAGAATGCAGCCTATCCATTCACTAGAGAGCGGTGGTGACATCACTGAGAATGCAGCCTATCCATTCACTAGGGAGCGGTGACATCACTGAGAATGCAGCCTATCCATTCACTAGAGAGCGGTGACATCACTGAGAATGCATCCTATCCATTCACTAGGGAGCGGTGACATCACTGAGAATGCAGCCAATCCATTCACTAGAATAGACTGTTACACTTGTGTAAGTTTATCGTGCAGTGTACATTATAAATGTTACCTTAAAGGGGTTATCCCATGACTAATGTTAAAAAATGAAATCCGACATCATATAGTACATGACAACCTTTTTCTAACAAAGCTAGAACCAGCCCTGTACCTCACATGGATCCAGAGATCTCCCGAGTCATTGCTCTGCTAGATTTATACCAAGCTGACCGCTCAGGGGGAATGTCTTTTCTGCTGCAGCTAAGGGGGCCTTTCTCAGCTCTCCTTATCACAGCTCAGGAGGCGTGTCCATGCTCTCCCTATCACAGCTCAGGAGGCGTGTCCATGCTCTCCCTATCACAGCTCAGGAGGCGTGTCCATGCTCTCCCTATCACAGCTCAGGAGGCGTGTCCATGCTCTCCCTATCACAGCTCAGGGGGCGTGTCCATGCTCTCCCTATCACAGCTCAGGGGGCGTGTCCATGCTCTCCCTATCACAGCTCAGGGGGCGTGTCCATGCTCTCCCTATCACAGCTCAGGGGGCGTGTCCATGCTCTCCCTATCACAGCTCAGGGGGCGTGTCCATGCTCTCCCTATCACAGCTCAGGGGGCGTGTCCATGCTCTCCCTATCACAGCTCAGGGGGCGTGTCCATGCTCTCCCTATCACAGCTCAGGGGGCGTGTCACTGCTCTCCCTATCACAGCTCAGGGGGCGTGTCTCAGCTCTCCCTATCACAGCTCAGGAGGCAGTTGAAGGATGAGACTGAGCATGTGCGGCCTTCTCAGTGAGCAGGGCAATGAAATAAGAAAAAAACAAACAGCAGGTGGCGCCATGCAGATACATTTTGTTGAATAGCTCAGTGGCTATACAAATTTTTTAATTACATGCAATTAACAAAGTGTTCAGATCCAGGGGCTGGTTTGAAAACTGTAGATTATTATTTGTGGGACAACCCCTTTAATATTTGATTTTCTGCAGATAAATTCGGATCGCCCCCATCAGCCTGAGAATGGAAACTCTGTGGGCGCGGTTGGAGGTGATTATTCAGATTGCATGTTATTATTATTATGCAGCGATTCCCACGCCGGCTGTTTTTTGAGTTAGTGACCCCCGTTCTCTGGTTCTGTCCGTTTTACAGGAGACTCTCTTGGAATGAGGGGGGTCGGCTCCGCTCCTACCAGCAAGGTCCGGGGGCGAGGAATCCTGCGCCTGTTAGAGGAAATGCCGGCTCCTTACGCCACCTCAGGATGAATCCCTCCGTTACTGCCGCCTCCGAGTTATTGGAGGTCTCAGATTTAGTTTTTGTCCCTCGTTGCCGGTTATCATGGAAGCTCCATGTGATGTTCTCTACGTTATATATCGGGTAGTGATGACGACCTCGTGTTCTCTGCCTTCACACCCACTTTACAGCAGTAATTACTTTCTATGTATTACATACATTAAGAAATCCTCCCGTTTTGTGTATGCAGCTCCCGTGCAGACTGTGATCCTGCAGTTGTTACTTCGTTATGTTACCCGTCTGCAGAAGAGAAGTAACTCCTGACTGCAGGAGCAGACGAGGCCCGGGGGATGTGTGCCGTCTGTAGCTGTACGGACGCTCGGGGGCTGTGGACACAGTGGTTGGATCTTTAATCAAGATTATTTGCAAAGTTGCTCCGTTTTTTGTTTTACATGCTTTGGAGTTATAAACACTTAATTGCAAAGGTAACCAAGTGGCTGCTTGTTCAGGTGCTGCGCATTATTGTAATGTACGGTTAAAGGGATTGTCTCACTTCAGCCAATGGCATTTATCCTGTAGATGCAGTTAAAGGGGTTTTCCAGGATTTTACTACTGATGACGTATCCTCAGGACAGGTCAGTGAGGGGTTCCGACACCCGGGATCCCTGAGAAGGTACCGGCGCTCAGGTGAGCACCGCTACCTTCTCCCCGCTCACCAAGCACAGCGCCGTACATTGTATAGTGGCCGTGCTTGGTATTGCGCTCAGCCCCGTGACTGATGAACGTGACGTCACTAGGAAAAGTTAAGAGAAGGCCTCGGCCCTCACGGGAACACCAGTGCCTTCTCAAACAGCTGATCGGCGCAGATCCCGGGTGTCGGACCCCCACCGATCAGATACAGAGTGTAGGTCATCAGTAGTAAAATCCTGGAAAACCCCTTTAATACAAGGCACTTACTAATGTGTTGTGATTCTCCATATTGCCTCCTTTGCTGGCTGGATTCACTTTTCCATCACTGCTCTTTTCCATGGTTACGACCACCGCTGCAAGCCCGGACAGAAGTTGATGTTCAATCATGCCTACGTGAGCTCCCACTGTCCCGACCACCAGAGAATCTAGTGCAAACACGACCACCACAGCTGGATTGCAGGGTGGTCGTAACCCCTGGATACGAGCCGTGTATAATGCCATGGAAAAATGAATCCAATTGACAGCAAAGGAAGCAATATGGATCATATGGATTAACGTTCTCTGCTTGATAAAAGCCATTTGCTGAAGTGAGACTCCCCTTTAACAAATAACCAGGATTCACATCACTTTTCTGTAGTCGCCCCCTAGTGGTGCACAGATAACGACAGAGCCGATAAAAAGCGTCCGCGTGCACAAGGTTAGTGCATGGAGGGGGGGGTTGGGTTTCAATGTTTACGAGTTTGGCTGGTAAAGAAACTATGGGGCATATTTAGGGCTCATTCACACAACCGGATCCGTTTTTGAGGTCCGCAAATTGCAGATCTGCAAAACATGGATACTGTCTGTGTGCGTTCCACCCGATTGCGGACAAGAATAGGACATGCTCTATAATTTTTGAAGGGCCGCGGAAACAGAATCGCGGATGCGAACAGCACATGATGTACTGTCTGCATCTTCTGCGGCCCCATCGAAAGAACAGGTCCGCAGAACGGGTACGGACCCAGAAATACGGACGTCTGAATGAGCCCTTATTAAGACTTTGATGGACAAGACCAGATGTGACGGTGTTCTCACTGCCTGGTCTTGTCAAAGGGCAGAGGGTGCGGCAGAGCCTCTAGGTGTAATGGTAACGCCCCCGTTGCTCCTAGAGGATCATTTGCATACATTAAAACATCATTTTTCTCAGCAATGTGGACACATATAAACATGGGACCAACACAGATGTCTTCAGCTGCCAACAGGTCAGCCCGTGTCATGGGTACAAAACTGCTGACAGATGCCCTTTAAGTGCAGTGTCTTACTGTGTGTATAAAGTTTCACTTTTTCTTGGCAAATTTGGTGTTTTCTCAGGACGTTGAAGTCACTTAATTTAGAATCACTTAAAAATTTCACTTTCAATCTACATAGAAACTTGAGCGTCTTTACATCCGTTTTGATTTACGGTTTTTGTGCCAATTATTTTAGTTTTTCTCCACATCCAGAGCTGTGTTCAAAATTCTCCTGGTCGCCCTTGGAAACAGACAGAAATCTAACTCCGCCCCTGTGTCCATCACGTGACCCATAGTACTAGTAACCGGAAACCAGTAAAATTCTGAATTTAGCTTTGGGTGTGACCGGAGAAGAAAACTTCAAAGGTGGATGAGGTGTACGCAGGGTTTACAGATTCTGACTGCTGAAGGTTTATAGAAGTTATCGGCCACTAAGGTTTTCCTTTAAGGTTTCGGTTTCTTACAGACGGAGAATGTTATGTTCCGTGTTTGAGAAATAAAGCTGTAAATCCTCCGTCTGGTGCGTGTCTGCGCGTGAGAAGGTTTTATGGGGGTAGCAAATGGGATCAGTAAAAATCAGATCTCCAAGTGCAGCGGAATTAAAGGGACAGGATCACCAATTTAACGTCAGTCAGAGAAATAACGCGGTCACAGGTCGAACTGCATTTAGTTTCCAGCAGAATAAAAAATAATCCTCCTGGCGTTTTTTTGCGGAGTCTTTTTAACCAAGAAGGAGTAGGAAACGTGCAGTCACTCAGATAAATAACAGGTGGGTATAGGGAGGGTGAGGAGGACGCTGCGAATGCTGGGAAGCCGTCATAGAAAGCGTCGCCTGGGATCTCAGAGCTGTGTGAGGGCTTCGTTTTTGCAGGGCAGGCTGTAGTTTTTAGATAATTTTAGATTTTTTTTTTATTTTTTTTTAAGCAGGTGGGCGACCAAAAAACGGCAAATCGGCCATTTTCTTTTCCTGCACTCAAAATAAATATTAGATAAATATTTATATTTTTTTTCTTACAGCATAGCGCCCTATTATTCTGCACGACGTGGGGGGGGACCAATGGGTCATCTAACCTACTGCTCATTCCCCACCATCCGGTACAGCAGACAACCAGCAAAGAAAAAGGGGGTCAGTCGGCACATCCAACTGCGCAGGCGCACGCTGCCATGGCAAAAGAGAAATACAATGCAGCAGCACTCTGCAAACCGAATAAAGTACAATGATGCCGTAGTCATAGAAAGTATTCTGGCTTCTAAGGCTACGCTTATTTAGTAAATTTGAGATTCTTGGCAAATATATTTTGTACAAAATTATTTGGGCCCGTCTGCCAAACGTCAAGGCGATCTCTTGAAGACGGGAACCTAACACTAATTCCTACCTGTGTGCCATAATGACCACCTTTAAATTCAGGGAGTGCAGGTTCCACATGCATGCTGGGTCCACGCTGCCTTAAAGGCCTCCATTAAATCCATAAATTCAGGGATGCAGCCCACTCACTTCCCCTGGGGTTAGGTTCCCGTCTTAAAGAGATCGCCTTGACGTTTGGCAGACGGGCCCAAATAATTTTGTACAAAATGTATTTGCCAAGGATCTAAATTTTGCGAAATAAGCGCAGCACTAGCACCAGAATGTTTTCTAGGACCATGGCATCATTGTACGTTATCTGTTTGCAGAGTGCTGCTGCATTGTGGGTTTTTTCCTTTGGTGAGACCAATGGGTCATCTAACCTACTGCTCGTTCCCCCCCCCTCCAGAACGCAAAGCGGTACAGCAGACACCCAGATCCGCTATTTGTCGGCAGTCCAGGGTTACTTCATGGTTTGGTTCCCCCAGTGTAATTACCATCCCAAAGAAGTAGTACATTGAAGGAGGTGACCCTGATGGAATTGGGGACTATCTTCATGGTGGATACGTAAATACACATTGATCTTTCTACAAACCCCCTCCATCCCACCCGAGTGGGACTATTGCGCCAGCCTCCACCCAGTAGAGACAGTTACCAGCTCGTTCTGTGGGGGCTTAGATGTCACCTCACTGTGGCCTCTCCTGTGGTCTGCAGTACATCTTGGTTGGACTTCTTCAGTTACAGGGGAGACTCTCTTCTGCCCCTCTTTTTGGAGGCTGATGGGGGGGCCTGGAGCTTTGTCTGCTGGAGACACCCATCACGGCAGGGCCTTCCTCACACCAGACGGCGCAGAAGGGTCCTCCTGATTGGCCCCCTCATCCATATTCATTTTGCTGATTCTGTCCAGATGGAACAAGTCTTTGTCCTCCTTGGGTGACCAGATCCGGTTTCCAGTATCTGTTGCTCACTCCAGTGATGGTTGTCGGGATAGAGGCCTCTATGCGTGGGGAGGATTCTTCGCTTCCACAGGGCCATGTGTTATATCTACACTGCCTGGTCCAGTGCAGAGGGTGTGGCAGTTGCAGAGAGAGCAGAGCCTCTAGGTGTAATGGTAACACCCCCGTTGCTCCTAGAGGCTCATTTGCATATAATTAAAAAAAAAAATCTTTTTCTCAGCAATGCGGGCACATATGAACATGGGACTAACACAGATGTCTTCAGCTGCCAAGTGCACATGTAACAGGTCAGCCAGTGTCATAGGGACAAAACTGCTGACAGATGCTCTTTGTGTTTTGCCCGAGTCCAGCTCGGGCAGTGTGAAAAGTAGATAACTGGAGGGGGGAGGGTTGCTTTAGATTCCGATATCTCCTGAATGGTAGCACCTAGAAACATGAAACATGGAGTAACGAGCACGTTCGCTCATCTCTAGTAGCAGCTAGAAACATGCAATTGGTCTTGCTTGAAAGCTGACAGTCCAGGCTTTCACACAAGATCAAAATGCCAGCTACAGTCCAAGCAACAGAGGAGAAATCACTGTTAGAAATAAAGTCGGGAATAATCGCAACTTTTTACTTTCGCTTTCAGCTGCATTCACAGCATCCCGATTTCTATCAGTGATATCTTCTTCTGTCCTGAACATATTGCTGTCATTTTGGTATCGTCTGAAAGCTTGGAATGTCTGATTTCAAACAAGGCAAATTGTTAGCTACTTTTCCCTCTGCTGGAGCTGGGCAAAACAGTTAGGGGGTTAAGCCCTGACAGTTTACTATGGCAGACTTAAAAAGAACTCCCGCAAAAATGTTTATTCTCTGACCTGTTAGAAAGGTGCATGATATAATCTGTAGTGATTGTAATCTTCTTATCAGTGACTGTTTCTGTGAGTAAAAACCTCTCTTCTTATTGTAGCTGGGTCATGTGACCAACTCCCTGACCTCCAACTGACCCAGGACAGGAAGCCAGTCACTGCTCTATTCATTCCTATGGGAGCCTCACTTTCAGTCTCATAGGAATACATAGAGAATTAGACTTCCTGTCCACACACAAGTCTCTGTGTGAGTTGGTGGATCTAATTGCTGGTCACATGACACAGATAAGAAACTTCAGGATGATATAACTCAAAAATTCAGCTACTGGTAAAAAAATGACATTCACTACAGATTATATCATGTACATTTCTAGCAGGACATGGAATAAACTTTTTGTCGGGAGTTCTTCTTTAAGAGTCTTCACATGACAGCAGGATGCCATATCAGTCAATCTGCACAGAACAGTTTCACGGCAGAGGTTGAGACTGGAGGACCCAGAGAGCCCCCTCCTCCTTCTCTCCAACCACTCAGATGCAGGAGTCCCTATTGGCCACAGAATCTGAGGGGTTAATACGGCTTTCAGCTGTATTGAACTGTATGTGGTGGGCTTAGCTTGTGAGCCTGCTCCAAATGATGTACAGTAGGTTAGGAAGACCAAGCTCTTTACTCGCTGCAGCACCGACTACCACTGACGAAGAGTAAGGAGCTTTATTATTGGTTGAAGTATCGATGTGATGGGCGGAGCACAACTCCGAGCAGGGAAAGTCTCTGACCGATGGTCGCGGCCCTCATCTGATCACCAAGGCTCCTTCCAACAGCTGAGTGTTTGGGGTGCAATAAATTTGGTCTTTCATCGTTATAACCCCATGGATGGAGCAGCCAGTAGCAACTGCAGCATCTAAGGCAGGCATCCCTAAACTGCGGCCCTCCAGATGTTGCAAAACTACAACGCCCGGACGGCCTACAGCTAGACATGGTGGGAGGTGTAGTTTTACAACAGCTGGAGGGCCGCAGTTTGGGGATGCCTGATCTAAGGTGTTTGACAGAGGGCTTCCTCAGCCCATTGGCCTCCACGATGCTTCACTATGGCGTGGAGGGGTATAATAGTCAGTACAGGCCATATCAATGAAAAAGTATAACACACAGGGTTCTCCGACTGTTGGGACAACTTTCAACCTCCCATAAAACATCTTTTTATTGTGCAAAAGAACTGAAATATTTATTATAAAAAAAAAGTTATTTGAAGTCGCTGCACAGGCATGAACCAAAAGAAAAAATAAAAGCTGAAAACACAATAAATCTATAGCTCAAAATGTGCCATTAAATTGTGAAGGTGAAAAAAAAAAAACTTTAAAAAAATTGCTTTGTCCAACTAAAGGTTACATTTTCTAATATACTCTCTATATAACAATCTTGGAAGGCATTTTGCAAAAATCAATACAAATATTTAAAATGGTGAACAGAAGATTGTCAGAGTATAAAACATTTTATTTTCATCCCTGCATAAGTTAAAACACAAAAAATAAAATAAAAAAAAAACACAGTGAATGCTCTCCACCCTTGAGTATATTCTATGCTGATTCATTTCTTAGTTTTATAGCAGTCAGAGTTCTTTTATAATACAAAGCTCCAAACAGATCGCATTAAACGATAGAATTCTGTCCGCCTCCGGCCACCACTAGGGGGAGCTCACTGCATATACATCAAACTCAACAAACCAGTATGCAGTGAGCTCCCTCTAGTGGTGGCTGCAGGGAGACAATGTTTTCAGTGAATGTAGGTAGGAGACCTGGAGCTCAGCAGTAAGAAATGAATCAAATTAGACGTGAAGATAAAAGGTGGACATTAAAGTTCAAAATGTTCTAATATAATTTTACAGATAAAGTTCTCTCTATATATATTCTGTTTGTTAAAAAAAATTAGTTGCCTCTAATTTTTGGCCCCTTCCTTGGAGCAGTTTACAGACCCCCACACCCCCAATTAACATAGACCCCTCCAAAATTGTCTGTGGCCACCCAGGTTGTCACAAGGGGCTCTCTGGAGGACCCAACACTTCTATGCTTTACATAGACCAATCATTAGAGCTGTGTAATGCCTTGTTTCACCAGTGGGTGGCGCTGCAGGGAAATCTAACACTTGTTCAGTTAAGCCGATCCCATCAATCAGTTGATCGCTGATGCAGGGCCCCCTGTGATCAGTTAATTTTATAGCAAAAAGATGGACCGTACCTTTAATCAAATTAAAGGGCTACTGAGCTTAAAGTGATTTTCCGAGTCGTATAACTCCACCTGCTGACGGATTCTCCTGAAACCAGCCGACCACAAGGAGTCCTGGTGAGCAGCCGTTATCATGGGACCGCCGTGTTGTGAAGGTGGTGCCCATTGGGGAGCCATTGCTTTCACTTGGCTCCTTATTAAGCCGCACCTCTCCTCTCTTAAAGGGATTGTCCTCTCAAGCCAACCATTGTCCCCATGCCTCTGTGGACATTTTAAAGGGGTTGCCCATTGATATAGGAAAGATGGCTTGGGTGTGTTTGATCCTTTTGGTCTCAGGGCAAGATGGGTGTCTGGCAGCAGTGTAGTCCCCACTGAAAACACATGCATGCTTGGCCTCTTTTTAGCATCCCTATTATGACTTCAGGACCTGGACTCTGGGCGTTCTCTAAGGTTGGTATCTCATTAATGCCCCCCTGTATTACACGGCCACCCACATACTGTAATACCAACATAACATGTAGTCCCTGATCCGTCCTGCAGGGGGAGCCGGAGTGGTCATCAACGTCATGATCCATATATCACAAAGCACAATGTAACAATATAAAAAAACAACTGGAAATAATAAAGTCTGACACTGATTCCCAGTATCACAGTGATGGTGTCCTGGGAACGGCTGCAGCGTCGCCGATCGTTTCCTTCCAGTATATAAATCTTGCTGAGAATTAAACTGGGAGCGGCCCCTAAAGATTACATATTCCTACCGGCAGTCCTGATATAAACCAGTTTAAAAAAGAAAAAAAAAAAAGTCTTAAAAATTGTCCATTTAGGCGTCTACTGTGTTGAGGACCAGGCGCGGCTTATTTGCTGGCGGCATGGGCGGTTTGTGTGGTGGATTGTCCTCAACATCCTCACCATCATCCTCATCCTCCTCATAGTACTGCTGCTGCTGCGGCGGCACCTTCTTGTTTTGCTGCGGCTGGTGGTCAGTCTCCTCCTCCTCCTCCTCCTCTCGGTCCCTAAGGGGTCAACCAAATGTAAATCAGCAACACAGAGCCATGTCACACCCAGAGCTGCATAGAAAGAATCCATTACATTATATCCCAGTGCACGGCTGTTCTACACAGATACTGAACCAGCAGGCAGCTCTAGATGTGAATAGAGCACAAGACACTACAGCAATGTTTAGATTTATTGTCAGGATTATGTATAGATTTATCTAAAACTGCTGCCCTCCAGCTCTTGTAAAACTACAACTCCCACCATGCCCTGCTGTAGGCTGTCCGGCCATGCTGGGTGTTGTAGTTTTTCAACAGCTGGAGGGCTGCAAGTTGGGCACCCCTGCTCTTAAAGGGGTTCTGCAATTCTGTAAAACTGATGATCTATCCTCTGGATAGATCATCAGCATCTGATCGGCGACACCCGGGACCCCCGCCGATCAGCTGTTTTCCTCAGGCCCAGTGACGTCACGACTAGTATCACTGGCCTGGGCGGAGCTAAGCCGATCAGATACTGATGATCTATCCAGAGGATAGATCATGAGTTTTAGAGAACTGCAGAACCCCTTTAAAATGCTCCTCCTATGTACGGATACTCCAGTCGGGGGCTATGTTGGATGGTACTGGGGTGTGAACAGTAGGTGCTCATATAGGTGTACCTGTACCAGGCCCCATCCTGGCAGCTGGGGTTTACTGCTGATCTATCCTCAGGACAGGTCATCAGTAAGTGATGGGGGGTCCGGGACCTCTGCTGATCAGCTGTTTAAGAAGGCACCGGCGCTCACAGCAGCTCCTCAACCTACTCTCATCTCATCAAGCACAGCGCCGTTCATTGTATAGTGGCTGTGCTTGGTATTGCAGCTCAGTCCCATTCACTTCTATGGGGCTGGGTTGCTCCTAGGCAATGTGACTCAAACAGCTGATCGGTGGGGTCTCGGGCATCGCCCCCACACCAATCAGATGCTGATGACCTATCCAGTAATCCTTTGGATCATAGATCTGAAGTCAATTCGTTCAGAAACTTTGGAGTAAATTCTGTTTATGTACAGCATTAAAATTTATTTTTTGGCTCCATGGAACCCATCGTCACACGAGACTTTGGGGAATTTCTACGGTATTCATATCTGCAAATTTTAAAATAGGAAGTGGGCTTTGGTACTGGCTGGCACCTCGGAACCAAAGCCGACTTTGGATTCCTATTTTAAAATGTTTTTAAATATGCAGATAGGAATACTGTAAGAATTCACCGAAATCTTGTGCGATTCCGGGCGAGACAAAGTTTGACTCCACAGAGCAAATACATCTTAATACTGTACAGAATCCGAAGTTTCTATGACCCGAAGCTTGTTTCGCTCAAGCCTAGTCATCAGTATTAAAGCATCTGAAAAAACCCTTAAATTCATTCATGTCTTCCCCAAGGCAGACTGCACGGAGCTGGATGCAGCCAATCCCTTCAGGAGCAGTCACAGACCACATGCCAAGCATATAACCCTTATTCTCTGCCTTTATTCCGGCTGCTGCTGGAGGGGCTGACCAGTGCTAGTGGTGCCATGATAGCTGAGGGTGCACTAGATGAACTGCATAGGTGCCACTTACATGCCCATTTTAGTAACCACTTGCATTCCCCATGTAATAACAATTCTGGAGCATCTTGTGGCTGTATGTTGTGCCATTCCTCTATTATTCCTAATAAAAGTTCTATAAAGGAATTGCCAGCAGTCTGCAAAGAAGGTCCAGCTGGGTGTTACCAGTTGGGGGTGTGTGCGCTGCACAGTCTGACACTGGCAGCACTGACAGGATCGTAGCAGACTGCAGGGACACCACAGCTGGACCTTCAGTAAAAATTCGACTGCTGGTAGGAATAATAGAGGAACAACACAACAGATCCTTAAGAATAGATGCTCCAGAATAGTCATTACATGTCAGGAGGGGGAAGTAAGATGCAGGGGTCTCCCAGGGTGTAGTGTGTGCAACATCAGCATCTGGCAGCTAACCCTCTGCGTGGTCTGACCAGAGGTGACACTCCCATGAGAAGGGCATCTTATCACCCTGCTTTGGGCAGTCAGTGGGGTGGCGTCAGGTGCCGGTGGGGAACTCAAGACCATTCTGAATTCAACCTGTACTTCACAAAACACAAGCGGTTTACATATGATTTGTGTATGTAGCTTCCTGCCAGCAGAGGGCGCAGGCGTGTACAGAAGTGAGTACATGCAGAGTAATGGAAGGTCTCGCTGTGACTACTAGGAGAAGGTTGTGGTTTGGCCGTGACTACTGGGGGACTGTGTGTGTGTCAGGGGGCCGGACACCGCTCTGATTACTGTATTCGGACATCACTTACGCCATCTCATAGTCTTCTTTGTCCTCGCTGTCCCGGCAGCAGCAGCAGTAGACAATGATGCCGATGACTATGATTCCAGCCACGCTCCCCCCGATCACTCCGGCGTACAGCGCGAAGTTCATGGAGGCTGTTCAAGAACAAGGACGACAAAAAGACTAAGAATAAAACAAGAAAACATAAAAAAGCTGGGTGACGACTATCACATGGGCTGCCATCCAGCTCACCGGCCTCCTATTATACGGAGATTTGGACATGCCATATGGTATAAGGGCTCCGTATGTATCTTGTGATCCGCCAGAAGGCGTATGACATCCGTGTTACATTGTTTTGGGGTTTTTTTGCGGATCCATTGTAACAATGCCTGTCCTTGTTCTATTTTTTTGGTGGAACGGACTTGCGGACATACAGAATTTTTTTTTTTTTTGAGGCCCCATTGAAATAAATGGTTCCGCATATGGAAAAAAAAAGGTCAGGACCTTCAATGATGTCATGACCATGTGATCAGTCACATGGTTTAGGAGGAGACAGGCTGTTTGTGTGATCCTAACCATGTGACTGATCACATGGTCATGACATCATTGAAGGTCCTTGCAAGCTATGGTGAATGGAGTGTTTCTTCTCTGCCTGGTCCTGTCAATCAACAGAGCCTCTAGGAGCAGAGGTAACGCCCCTTGCACCTAGAGGTCTTATTAGCATAAAATAAAAGTTCATTTTATATAAAAATGGGGGCACCAGTAAATAAAACAGATATATATTTGGAATCAGGCGACATTAGCACATCTCTAATGTCAGCCTGATTCATACCGAAAAACTGCTGACAGAAACCCTTTAAAGGAATTGTCCACTTGTGACAACCATTGCCCTAAAGCTGTATACTGATGGATTGCGAACGCCCCTACGACGCCTCCGTTACGTCCCTTCCGCTCATCATCAATGATAAATCTACCGATGCACATAAGGCGGGTATCTTACGTGGCATCACAGCCAGGGTGATATTGC
Organism: Rhinella marina; assembly: GCA_900303285.1. Taxonomy (NCBI): domain Eukaryota; kingdom Metazoa; phylum Chordata; class Amphibia; order Anura; family Bufonidae; genus Rhinella; species Rhinella marina. The sequence goes on from ONZH01000817.1 coordinate 106,296, forward strand.
AGAACTCGGTCCCCACTTTATTGGTGGACGTGCAGATGAAGAATCCGGACGATTCCATGGAAATGTTTTTCAAGGTCAGTTCTCCTTTGTCTAAAACAGGAAGGAAACAATCAGCATTCAGCGGGTCACACACGTACCAGATAGCACCGGGGTTCTGGTTTGTCTCCAGAAACAGCGCCACTCTTGTCCATTGGCTGCATCTGGTATTGCAGTCCAGCACAGCGGAATACGTTGGCGCTGTAGGAGTACATACCTATGACTGCTGTCGGTGGTAGCTGTCGTTCCTGATCTTGTGGGGTGTAGCTTCTCCAGGTGTACGCAGGAATCGGAGACCCCTCTTCTGAGTTACAAGTCAGTTTTATGACCTGGCCATATTCTGCCGTCCCAACAATCCCACAGACTGGTTTGGATGGAGCCACTGGAGGGAGAAAAAAAAGTGACATTCGTGAGGATTCAGACCCCAGGATGTGTGACCCGCAGAGAGAATTCAGACCCCAGGACGTGTGACTCCCAAAAAGAGAATTCAGACCCTAGAACGTGTGACCCCCAAAAAGAGAATTCAGACCCTAGAACGTGTGACCCCAAAAGAGGATTCAGACCCCAGGATGCGTGACCCCAAAAAGAGAATCCAGACCCCAGAGAGAATTCAGACCCCAGGACGTGTGACCCCCAAAAAGAATTCAGACCCTAGAACGGGTCAGACCCTAGAATGTGTGACCCCAAAAGAGGATTCAGAACCCAGGACACGTGACCCCAAAAAGAGAATCCAGACCCCAGAGAGAATTCAGACCCCAGGACGTTTGACCCCCAAAAAGAGAATTCAGACCCCAGGACGTGTGACCCCCAAAAAGAATTCAGACCCTAGAACGGGTCAGACCCTAGAACGTGTGACCCCAAAAGAGGATTCAGACCCCAGGACACGTGACCCCAAAAAGAGAATCCAGACCCCAGAGAGAATTCAGACCCCCAGGACGTGTGACCCCCAAAAAGAATTCAGACCCTAGAACGTGTGACCCCAAAAAGAGAATCCAGACCCTAAGACGTGAACCCCCCAAAAAGAGAATCCAGACCCTAAGACGTGAACCCCCCAAAAAAGAGAATTCAGACCCCAGGACGTGTGACCCCCAAAAAGAGAATTCAGACCCCAGGACGTGTGACCCCCAAAAAGAGAATTCAGACCCCAGGACGTGTGACCCCCAAAAAGAGAATTCAGACCCCAGGACGTGTGACCCCCAAAAAGAGAATTCAGACCCCAGGACGTGTGACCCCCAAAAAGAGAATTCAGACCCCAGGACGTGTGACCCCCAAAAAGAGAATTCAGACCCCAGGACGTGTGACCCCCAAAAAGAGAATTCAGACCCCAGGACGTGTGACCCCCAAAAAGAGAATTCAGACCCCAGGACGTGTGACCCCCAAAAAGAGAATTCAGACCCCAGGACGTGTGACCCCCAAAAAGAGAATTCAGACCCCAGGACGTGTGAACCCAAAAAGAGAATCCAGACCCCAGAGAGAATTCAGACCCCAGGACGTGTGACCCCCAAAGAGAATTCAGACCCTAGAACGTGTGACCCCAAAAAGAGAATTCAGACCCCAGGACGTGTGACCCCCAAAAAGAGAATTCAGACCCCAGGACGTGTGACCCCCAAAAAGAGAATTCAGACCCAGGACGTGTGACCCCCAAAAGAGAATTCAGACCCCAGGACGTGTGACCCCCAGAGAGAAATCAGACCCCAGGACGTGTGACCCCCAGAGAGAAATCAGACCCCAGGACGTGTGACCCCCAAAGAGATAGGAGGCTAGCATACTTAAAAGGAGACGTCCATTTTTGACATTCCCCTTTCGGTAGATGGAGCACCTACAATATAGTAATCTGGGTGAATCCAGGAGCGATCAGTTCCCCTGCAGCGCTCCTAGAGGAGGAATAAAGTATTACACCATTCTCATTAAACTCAATGGCATGTCTGTATAAGGGCTCATGCACATGAACATATCTTTTGACTGTGTCTGTTCCGGGTTTTTTTTTGCGGCCCGTATGCAGAACCATTCATTTCAATGGCCCACCAAAAAAAACGGAAATTACTTTGTGTGCATTCCGTATCCGCATGTCAGTTCCGCAAAAAAATAGAACATGTCCTATTCTTGTCTGTTTTGCGGACAAGGACAGGCATTGTTGCAGTGGATCCGCATACAATACGGATGTAACACTGATGTCAGGGTTTTGTTTTGTTTTTTTTGCGACGCTATGTTTTGCGTGTGCATGAGCCCTAAGGCAGAGACATGCTGGGTCCTCCAAAGTAAAAAACCCTCTTGTTCTGACGGTTCTCGGTGGAGGACTCCCTCTCCATAAAGCCCGTCTGCGGTAGTATCCCTACAGTCGGCACCACAGTCATTATACCTACCCAAGACGAGAAGGTCCATTGTGGCTGCGCGAGTTCCCTGGAGGTCTTGGTGGATGATCACTTCGCACTGGTATGTACCGTTATCTTCTATCCTGAGCTTGTCTATAACAATGGACGCATCGCTGGCTTTGAAGTTGCCGCTAAATCTCACCCTATTCGTATAAGCGTCATCACTAAAGTTGGTGGTTCCTAAGTATCCAAGTGCTACGGTCTGAAAGAAACGAGGATAAGTCAAATAATATATAATTATATATAGTGATTAAAATAACGGGCGGCGGACTATCAGACAAGATTTATGTGATTGACACTTGCAGTACCATATGTCACCAGAGTTGGCGACCATATCTCCCCTAGGAGGCAATGCAACAGCACCCCCCATCCTATATACAAAATAGTGTCTGCGTTATATTTAGCGACTGAAAACCTGTCCTGACCTATGGCTTCTCACAGCGAAGGGTTTGTTACAATTTAATCTAAAAAAAAAAACAATCCTTTGTGAACTAAATATCCTGCAATCCGGACTGATACATGCTATCTGCACTGATACATACTGTACTGTAACAAACTCTCAAGACGGGGAAGAGATTTGTGTCTTGCTGGTTTGGAGAATGATCTGCACCAACATATATAATGCTCCCCCATAGTATCCCTAGTATATATAATGCCCTCCCATAGTATGCCCAGTATATATAATGCTCCCCCATAGTAGCCCCAGTATATATAATGCTCCCCCATAGTAGCCCCAGTATATATAATGCCCTCCCATAGTATGCCCAGTATATATAATGCTCCCCCATAGTAGCCCCAGTATATATAATGCTCCCCCATAGTAGCCCCAGTATATATAATGCTCCCCCATAGTAGCCCCAGTATATATAATGCTCCCCCATAGTAGCCCCAGTATATATAATGCCTCCCATAGTATGCCCAGTATATATAATGCTCCCCCATAGTAGCCCCAGTATATATAATGCTCCCCCATAGTAGCCCCAGTATATATAATGCTCCCCCATAGTAGCCCCAGTATATATAATGCCCCCTATAGTTAATGCCCCTAAGTAGCCCTATATATATATAATGCCCCTATAAGTAGCCCCAGTGTGTGTGTGTATGTATGTATGTATATAAATATATTGCCCCCATAGGAGCCCCAGTATATATAATGCTCCCCCCATAGGAGCCCCAGTATATATAATGCTCCCCCCATAGGAGCCCCAGTATATATAATGCTCCCCCCCATAGGAGCCCCAGTATATATAATGCTCCCCCCCATAGGAGCCCCAGTATATATAATGCTCCCCCCCATAGGAGCCCCAGTATATATAATGCTCCCCCCATAGGAGCCCCAGTATATATAATGCTCCCCCCATAGGAGCCCCAGTATATATAATGCTCCCCATAGTAGCCCCAGTATATATAATGCCCCCCATAGTAGCCCAAGTATATATAGTGCCCTCCCATAGTAGCCCAGTATATATAGTGCCCTCCCATAGTAGCCCCAGTATATATAAGGCCCCCACAGTGTCACCCTGTATGTAAAATGCCCCCATAGTGTTTCCCTAGTATAAATTACCCACCAGTAGTGCCACCTTATGTATGAAATACCCCCAGCAGTGCCCCCCGTATACAAAATGGCTCCAGTAGCACCCCCAGTATAAATTAGCTTTTTTTTTTATTTTAACCCCTGAAAGGCACTTTAAGCCAGGTTAATGGCTGTTAGACGTGTGCACTCCTGTCTACACAGTCATTAGAAATGGGCCCATTGATTTCAATGGGATTTCTCTGACCATGAAAGTGGCCAAAAAAAGGACATGTCTTTTTTTTGATGGCCGGTATTCACTGGGAATAGCCCCACAGACTTTGATTGGTTCTAAGAACGACTGCTTTTCACCATCTGGTGAGTGTAGGCTAATGCGGTGTGTATTACTTGTAATAGATAAAGTACTTTGTCTCCCTCTGCTGTCTAAAAACTGAAATGACCACATTGCAATTTTAGATTTAGGTCCTATTCACATGTCAGTGTTTAGTCAGTGATTTCGATTTTGAGCCAAAACCAGGTGCGGCTCTAAATGCAGATCTTTCCATTATACCTTATCTCTGCGGAGGCTCCGCTTATGGTTTTGGCTCAAAATCACTGACCAAACACTGACTGTGTGAATGAAGCCTTAGACTGGATTTGTGCATGCAGCACCCCTACGACACATACTAGTGATAAATAAATCGCTGGTAAGTCAGTAATTTCATTTTTATATCGCCAATCCCTCTTTTGGGGAGGTCAGATTAACCCCTGATGACCTGAAGGTGCCAAAAAATTAAAACCAGTTGTCAATTACCGCAATATGTACTGTGATGACATCACCGCACCCATATTATGTCATCACTGCTCAGCTGAATAATTGGACAATCAGTGATGATGTCAGACTCCATGACTGTCCTCACATCCGGAAAGAAGAGAAGCAAGTATCTGCAAGTTGGCCTAGTGTCTGTATAAAGGGGGTCTTATGTGTGGTCTCTAATAGTTTACAGGGTCTATTTGGGGGCCTGTATTAGTTTATGGGGTCTGTATTCATTTAGGGGTCTGGTCTGGGGTCCGTATTAGTGTAGAGGATTGTCTAGTCTGGGGTCCGTATTAGTGTAGAGGATTGTCTAGTCTGGGCTCCGTATTAGTGTAGAGGGGTGTCTAGTCTGGGCTCCGTATTAGTGTAGAGGGGTGTCTAGTCTGGGCTCCGTATTAGTGTAGAGGGGTGTCTAGTCTGGCTCCGTATTAGTGTAGAGGGGTGTCTAGTCTGGGCTCCGTATTAGTGTAGAGGGGTGTCTAGTCTGGGCTCCGTATTAGTGTAGAGGGGTGTCTAGTCCTGGGGCTCCGTATTAGTGTAGAGGGGTGTCTAGTCTGGGCTCCGTATTAGTGTAGAGGGGTGTCTAGTCTGGGCTCCGTATTAGTGTAGAGGGGTGTCTAGTCTGGGCTCCGTATTAGTGTAGAGGGGTGTCTAGTCTGGGCTCCGTATTAGTGTAGAGGGGTGTCTAGTCTGGGCTCCGTATAGTTAAGGGGTTGGCCCGTTAGTGAGGGGTGTCTAGTCTGGGCTCCGTATTAGTGTAGAGGGGTGTCTAGTCTGGGCTCCGTATTAGTGTAGAGGGGTGTCCAGTCTGGGGTCCGTATTAGTGTAGAGGGGTGTCTAGTCTGGGGTCTGTATTAGTTTAGATGGTCTGGTCTGAGGTCTGTATTAGTTTAGGAGGTCCAGTCTGGGGTCTGTAATAGTTCAGTGGGTCTGGTGTCTGCATTAGTTCTGGGGGTCTAGTCTGGTATCTGTATTAGTTTAGTGGGTTTGATCTGGGGTCTATATTCATTAAGGGTTCTGGTCTGGGGTCTGTGGTGACTGGTATAATATGTACTATAGTTGATTCTAACGGTATATTGGGGGGGGGGGCATGTCCTATTATAAATGGGAAGGGCATAATACCAAAGCCTGTGTGTCTTATATGCCTCTTCTTTAGATTCTCCGCAGTGGGTTAAATTTACCTCCTCAGGCTTTTTTCTCCACCAAATCTGGATTGCGCTCCGGTCCTGGCTGCTGGATTGGTACTCACACGGCAGGCTGGCACTGCCCCCTCTGGAAGCTTCAACTACTTTTTTTGGCGTTTGTACGGTGATGGCACCAACCGCTATCAACCCTGGGGGAGGGGAGAGAAGAGAGTGAATATAGAGGACAACATGATGGGGGAAGCCGAATACAGGATGACATAAATACTGACTGCAACACTGGAAAAGCTGGGTGACGCACATACGGCGGCCATTACTGCCCCAAACAGGGTGTAGCAATAGTGGGGTGCAGAAATAACACTCAAACCACCAGGCCCTGGTGCCTAAGGAGACACCCGTATTGTAGATGGCACCTCCATCATAGAGGGTCCGGGTACAGATTTTTCACTGGCGCTCAAAGGGTTTGTCACCCAGCTTTACTGGAAATCTGCCTAGATACACGACGAAACGTCACTTCGATGCGATAATGAGCCAGATACGCCATTCAAGCCACCAGGAAAGCTGGGTGACACATTGTAGGGGAGAACTGTAATAGCGACCGCATTAGTCACCCACATTTTCTATAGGACTGGCCATGGACAGGGTTACTGCCTCTGACAGCAAGCGGAGGAACTGAAACACAAAGCGTATTAGAAAGTTGCAGAACTTTCCGCTTTATAAGCGAATTCCAGAAATCCGGGAAAGTTTCTGACTTCATATACACAGAGGTGACTTGTGTCCCATATACTTACAAGGCGGCTAAAAGTGAAAGCGCAAAAACCACAAGACGTAATAGCTCAGCCATAAAGGAGGCGACAGTAAACCGCAGGCGGCGTCCTCCCACCGGGAGCGGATCTACAAGGTCAATAAACCAGATGAACCTTTCACACTGAACGTTGCAACACATTACACTCCAACTGCACAGACCAAGAATGTCAGCTCCGCTCTGTCACCTCTGCCATAAGGTGAAGCCTCTGTTATGATGTTTCCATTTTGCTCTCAGTATGTTTTTATTCTTCTGCAGGAAACCGTCAACAAGTAGCTGTTGTCAGATCCTCCTACGGCTCCGTCTTCCTGTTTACTTTCCATTAGCTATATCTATGGTAATCAGGGCACAGTGCATTCAGACAGCCACATGGTCCAGCATCCAGCCTGCTTCCTGACAGTTTCCACTTAGTGATTCTTTCTATACTACAGAGCAGACACTGGTGGCAGGGGAAGGACTGAGTTAATCCCGGCCGCACCTGCGTCCCAAAGGTCTTGTGTTTTATGGTGCGGTAATCCTGGCGCCGCTCATCATCTGTAATAAGGAATGAATCACAGACTAAGTGGCGGATTATGAAAATATGAGGGATCTGGATGAAGTCCTTGCTCGGCCCGGGAGGCGTGGGTTTTCCAGGATTAGTAAGACATGGCCGCTTTCTTTCAAAACCAGTGCCACACCTGTCCACAGGTTGTAGGCGGTACTGCAGATCACTTCAATGGCGCCTAGCTGCAGTACCAGACACAACCTAAGGACAAGTGTGGCGCCCTTTGTGCCAAGGTGTAATAAAGAAGAGCTAGATGGAACGTGTGTATTGACTAAGAGGGATCACGTGGGATCTTCGCCCGTCGGGTCATCCTTGGTGGCATTGTCATTGGGTGCAACCATTCATTACAGTAGTCACAGATGATCGTAGGTCACATAAGCTCACAGAACGGGACCTGTGCCAAACTGCATGGTAGGACTGGGAGCCCTCGGTGGTACCACCATTAGGTGCTTCATGGACCGAACCAAATCGGTGTCAGTAGGAGGGGTGAAAAGCCTCAGTCATTGGGCTTTGGTGCAGTGGAAATGACCATCTGGAGGTTTGATCCACCGGCCTGGGTTTTGGTAGCAGCCTGGTGGTGGAGACCGACCTCATCAACCATCATCTGAGAGGACAACCCAACATGAGACCCCACCAACGTCCTTAAAGGGGTATTCTCATCTTAGACAATGGGGGCATAGCGCTAGGATATGCCCCCATTGTCTTATAGGTGCGGGTCCCACCGCTGGGACCCGCACCTATCTCCAGAACGGAGTGGGGAGCGCTGCGCCTGGAGGACCCCAGGTTTCCGGGGGTCCGGCCACCACCAGGCGCAGCTCCCCGCGCCGCTCATAGAAATGAATGGAAGCCGGGCCGTGCATGCGCGGTGCGCTCCCATTCATTTCTATGGAGCCGACGGAAGTAGCCGAGCCAGCGCTCGGCTATTTTCGGCGGCCCCATAGAAATGAATGGAGGGCGGCTGCGCATGCGCACTGCGCCCTCATTCATTTCTGGGGTTCCGTTCTGGAGATAGGTGCGGGTCCCAGCGGTGGGACCCGCACCTATAAGACAATGGGGGCATATCCTAGCGATATGCCCCCATTGTCTAAAATGAGAATAACCCTTTAAAGTAAGGACCAACCCCAAATGTAGAAGAACTGTGTGTGGCTGCTGTGAACGCCAAGAACCTGCCACTGACTCTTTTTCGGTGGGGGCCATGTACCAAGTTGTTCCTCTTAGTAACCCCAATGATTAAGAGTGGACCCAATCCACTGGACACTACCTCAAGAAATTGTGATCAGTCCCTTTAAAAGGTTAAGCCCCTCCCCCTCATCATTCTGCATATTATCAGAAAGCTAAGGAGTAAATATCCAATAACATTGGGGAATTGTTATTCGTGCAATTTCCTGGAGATGTGGTCAGCACTTTTGTGGCAATGTCCGATAGGTGCAGGTCCCTCCACTGTGGGCACACTGCTCAAGCATAGCCACCCTCCATTGACTTCTATGGTAGTGCCAAAAAAAAATTAAAATCGCCGAGCCCTGGCCGGTGTGCTCTCCATTCACTCCTATGGGAGTTCCAGAAATATCCAAGTTTATAAGATCTTTTTGAATGGAGAATACGCCACGTATGAGTGGTGTGCACGCCTTCGTTTTGGGAGCCCCGTCCCAGAGGTGGGACCCACACTTATCAGACATTGGTGTCATATTGTCACACTCTGGTGTGGAGGGTATAGCCACACCAAACGTAAGAGGGAAGGGAAAAGGACCAAACGAGAAACGGTCACCTCCTGCAGGAATCACTGAAACTAGGCCCTGACTGACTACCAGTATGAACAGGCCTAAGTGGTAGGAGAGTTCATACACAGGAACCTAATAACAAACTGACCCTGTACAACCCTGCAGCTAGTGACAGGGGAAGGAGTCAACCTGTTCCTTCAAAAGGACGGACGAACAGGAGACTCCAGAAGGAAAACCACAACAGGGAAAAGTAGGATAAACACAATAGGGAAAATGACACTTATCCTAATGCAGATATTGCAGCAACCGGATCTCAGCCGAGATCCACACCACACACAACAATGACAGCAGACAGTCTAAACTGCAAGGGATACTGGGAGAGGAAGGGGTAAATAGGGGAAAGATAATCGCCACACCCGCAACAGCTGAGGGGAAGGGGTGTGGTAAACAGCAACCAAACCAAGAGGAAAACATGTCAAATTATGTCACTTTTGAAAGCCTAGCCGAACGCCTGCAACCTGAAGTAAGTACGTTCGTGACACATATACTTGCGAGATGCGCCAATCCCTTTAAAAGGTTCTCTCCGATCACAGGAAGTCCTGCTGCTGGAAATCCCCAGCGATCACCTGTAATCCCTGCAGTGAGCGTTCCCTACAGCTCCCCCGCAGGAAACGTGAGGCATTACACTGCGCTCATTGAAGTGAATGGGCTGTTGGTGGAATACATGGACAGAATGGGGAAAAGCTCCCCCAGGGACCGTATTGATCGGCCATAAACAGTGGGGAAATCCGGCAGAAAGTGTTCACTTTCCCTGCAGCGCCTCCACAGGAGAAGTGAAGCATTACACAGCTCCACCTGACATCAATGGACTTTCTGTGTATTACATGGAGGCGCTGGGTCCTCCAGACATTAGGAGGGTCTTAAGTGGGACGATCCCCTGTTTGTGTAGAAGATGGAAACTGGTCTGGAAGGATTTATTCTCAGCAGTCATCGTCTCCTGGAATGTAAGGAACGCCTATCACCGGAGAGGAGGAGGAGGACCGCGGCGTGTGAGAACTAGTCCGGTACCTGGACTGCAGCAAAATAAAAACACATAAAGGAAATGGAGACACAAAGTGCGGAGAGTATATACAGTATGTACGACTATGGGGTTAGTGGCCCTTTAAATATCTTAAAGGCACACTGCATGGTGAAAACTGAATGTTATTATGTACTTCATATAATCCGATCTGCTCTTACATGGCACCAATCCATCCACGGCATTAGAACACTCCCATCATCTCTGTCCCCCGGAGCTCACAATCTACTCTCCCTATCCCATACAATGTACACTACTACTCTCATCATCTCTGAAACTAAGAACTCCATTATGATATACGATTCATTTCTAATTCCTAGGTTCAGGGATGAGAGCTAGTGTAGAATGGGGAGGGGGATAGACTGTAAACTCCTGGGACGGAGATGATGGGAGTCATACTCTGTATCAGACCTGATTGTGATTGATACATTCTGCATAATATAGGATTCAGAGATGATGAGAGTAATAATGAAATGTATGTTCATCAGATTATAAAATGCCTGATGGGAGAGATACTGTGTGAGCGTCTCTGACCAGAGATGATGGGAGTGATACTTTATATCAGATAGGATTGTGATTGATACATTGATATAGTATAGGATTAGCTTGTAAGCTCCTGGGGTCAGAGATGATGAGAGTAGTAATGAAATCTATGGCCATCAGATTAGAAAATGCGTGGGTTGATGTGGAAGGGAGAGATACTGTGTGAGCGTCTCTGACCAGAGATGATGGGGGTGATAAAAGCCATATACTAAGTATTCTCCTCCCCATACAACTCTGGTCAGAGAAGCTGACAATCAAATCTCCCTATATCACACACAGTGTATCACTCCCATCATAATCTGATGTACCATATGCAATGCATCAATCGCATTCAGGTCTCATACAATGTATCACTCCCATCGTCTGTCCCAGGAGCTCTAATCTCCACAATATACAATGGAGTCCGATGACTATATCTCTGGCCGAGCGCGCATACATATCCAGTGGGGAGAAGGAGACGAGAAGCTGCCGGACACCACAGAGGCCGCTTATCTCCTGCAGAGACAAAGGATGGGGCATACTGAAATCCAACCTGTCCCATCTCTCTCAGGGCTCATTCACACGGCCGTGTGGCAATCCGGAAGGTTGGCACGGAACGTTTTTTTTTTTTTTTTTGCTGTGCGGACGGATAACGGACCCATTCAAGTCTGGATCCGTCACGGAGGCCGTAACGAATGGTGCTCGTGAATTGGGGACAGCAAATTGCGCCCCCAATGCACAGAACGGCCACACACAAAAAAACGGACATACAGCGTAATTTCCGTTTTTCCAAACCCCATTAAAGTGAATGGTTCCGCATACAGACCTGTAAAGAAAAACACAACGGAAACAATATACGTTCGTGTGCATGAGCCCTAAGGTATAAGAGTCTGGGCTGGGGCCCCTAGGATCACTAGAACAGGGGCCCGTGTTCACCGAGTCTACTTAAAGGGGTCGTCTCACTTCAGTAAGTGGCATTTATTATGTAGAAAAAGTTATTACAAGCCACTTACTAATGTATTTTGATTCTCCATATTGCTTTCTTTGCTGGCTGGATTCATTTTTCCTATCACATTTTACACTGCTCGTTTCCATGGTTACGACCACCCTGCAATCCATCAGTTGTGGTCGTGCTTACACACTATAGGAAAAAGCACCGGCCTATGTGCGCTCCCACGGTCCCGTCCACCAGAGAGGCTGATGCTTTTTCCTATAGTGTGCAAGCACGACCACCTCTGATGGATTGCAGGGTGGTCGTAACCATGGAAACAAGCAGTGTATAATGTGATGGAAAAATGAAACCAGCCAGTAAAGGAAGCAATATGGAGAATCACAATACATTAGTAAGTGCCTTGTATTAACTTTCTCTACAGGATAAATGCCACTTACTGAAGTGAGAGGACCCCTTTAACTCTGTAGGGAGATAGGAACACAGACCAACCCCCCCCCCCCCCCATTCTAGTGATATCATGGAGGCCCCCGGCAGTTAGACCCCGCCCGTCAGATACATATCCCCCTGTAATGTGACTAGGGGACAAGTTTTTGTTATTGGACAACCCCTTTAAGGGAGAGTCAGTGCACCCCCATACAAATTGGGTGGTCTGGTCCTGCAATGAGGGCACTACCACACTCATCATGTCTGACCCCAGGAGCTGACAATCCAGTCTCACTACTGCACACAATACATCACTCTCTGTGTAATGTGCAGGGCCGGGCCCCGGGCAGGATCAGGTTTTTCAGGTTTGTGCGGGGGGGGGGGACCCCGCCTCCCACTGCCTTCCCGCCCTGAGGTCAGGATTCCTCAGTACAGTCTCATGGAAACAGTCAGTGCCGACCGATACTCTGAAAACCCCCAAAAAACACAAAAGGCGACAAACATCCGGACACCGCTGCATCATAGCGTCGTATACATACTTAAAGGGATTGTCCACTTTTCTGTAAATGAAGCACAATTAACTTATACTAAAAACCAGGCAACTTTGCGTTTGAATTTCTCCCCATTTTCAAGCTCTCTGCTTGCTGTGGGTGAACGACAACAACGAGAACCAGGGTCTGAAATCCTCTACAGGCCGAAACACTTCTTACAGCTGCGGCTTTACTACAATTGTATCCGGCCCAGACAATCCTCTGTGAGCTAAACCCAGCCGCACCAACCCCTCTTCTGCCCTGACTGTTTGTTACAATGTGTCAGTAAGGAGACTACGCCGCTCTCCCAACCTCAGCTGTACAGATTTTCTACAGAAATTCACTGACAGCAAGCAGAGATGTTGCCAGTGGTGAGAAATGGAAACAAAAAACCTATTAGAAAGTCGCAGAACTTGTTACGGCGGCAGAAGAAGATTTATCATTTCAGAGCAGAGCCGACTTCCTGAATGACCGTTCTACCCACAGTGAGCTGCATGGCAGTGTAAAGAATGGGGGCAAAATCCATTGCGTTTTAGAGAAATTAAACAAAATAAGGAGTGAGTAATCCTCAGTTCTAGGGAAGCAGTACTGGGGGGTATTTAACCACAAGTAGTTGGAGGACTGATGGAGGTGCACCCAGCGCTGCGGTATATGTGGCTGCTACATAGGGATTGTGAATGCTGCACCCGTGATGGAGTAATAATACTACTCAAGGCCAAGTAAATGAGTAACTACTCCCGCACCATATGACTGTGTTCACACATAATGCACCCATCAGGCCTCAACTCTTCCTGTAAGCAGCTGGTGTCATTATAACGGTCAGCGAGGTACAAGGCTGTCAGTGCCTCGAGCCTCAGGAGCAGCAATCATCTGTAGTAAATGTATGAGAGCTCTCAGGGCTGTCAGCAGCACACACATAGGAGGCCGTCACACGATACGTCGCCATTGGAGGGTGGTCGTTGTTTCTGATTCCATATAAGCCTCATTCACACGTCAGTGTTCGGTCAGTGATTTCCATCAGTGATTTTGAACCAAAACCAGGTGCGGCTCTAACCACAGAACAGGGGGAGATAGTTCCCTTATAACTTATGTCTGTGGAGGCTCCAGTCCTGGTTTTGGCTCAAAATCACTGATGGAAATCACTGACCGAACACTGATGTGTGAATGAGGCTTCACAGTTCGGCTGAGCATGCATGTGGGGAAAGGGGAGGAGCTGCTGCCATCCAAAATGCCCAATCCCTGCTGGGGGAGGGCACATACTAGATAGCGACTACCCATATACAGGACCTTGTCTATGACAGGTCCTGTATATGGGTAGTGTATGATGGGCACTATAGTGTATGACGGGTCCTGTATACGGGTACTATAGTGTATGACGGGTCCTGTATACGAGTACTATAGTGTATGACGGGTCCTGTATATGGAGTCTGTACTGTGTGGAGGACACGCCTTCTCTCCGGAGGTCCTGCATACATTTAGATTTTCCCCTTTGCAGTGTGCCGCCCCCACCGGACAGGTGATCAGTGTTGGGCGGTGTTCACATGTTGTTATACATTTGATGTTTGTTTTTTCACTGCCTGCAGCAAAGAATAACGTATATTAATCCAGGATGTGGCCGAGGCCTAAACGTCTCCTGGATCCCAGGTTCCTGACAGGACAGAAAAACAGCCGGCTGTGCTTTCTGGTCGGATCTAATATCTGGGTGCTGCCAAAAAAATAGCGTGAAGATATATTATTATTTATTATATAACATCCGACCGCACAGGTATCTGCCGGAACTGGGGTTATTTCCCCTCCATAATCCGTAAAAAAATAACATACTGCAACTGTATGCCGGAAACATGGTGTGAGCGCAGCCTAAATAAACCTCTGCCGGATCAAATATACAGTCCCCCCCTCCGTCACCTCACATCCATACAGTCCCCCTCTATTACCTCACATCCTGCCGCCCCCCCCTCCGTCACCTAATGTCCATCCAGTCCCTCCCTCCGTCACCTCACGTCCATACAGTCCCCCTCCGTCACCTCACGTCCATATAGTCCCCCTCCGTCACCTCACGTCCATACAGTCCTCCTTCCGTCACCTCACATCCCTGCAGTCCTCCCTCCGTCACCTCACGTCCCTACAGTCGTCCCTCCATCACCTCACGTCCATACAGTCCTCCCTCCGTCACCTCACGTCCCTACAGTCGTCCCTCCATCACCTCACGTCCATACAGTCCTCCCTCCGTCACCTCACGTCCATACAGTCCTCCTTCCGTCACCCTCACATCCATACAGTCCTCCTTCCGTCACCTCACATCCCTGCAGTCCTCCCTCCGTCACCTCACGTCCATACAGTCCTCCCTCCGTACCTCACGTCCATACAGTCCTCCCTCCGTCACCTCACGTCATACAGTCCTCCCTCCGTCACCTCACGTCCATACAGTCCTCCCTCCGTCACCTCACGTCCATACAGTCCTCCCTCCGTCACCTCACGTCCATACAGTCCTCCCTCCGTCACCTCACGTCCATACAGTCCCCCACGTCACCTCACGTCCATACAGTCCCCCCTCCGTCACCTCACGTCCATACAGTCCCCCCTCCGTCACCTCACAGCCATACAGTCCTCCTTCCGTCACCTCACATCCCTGCAGTCCTCCTTCCGTCACCTCACATCCCTGCAGTCCTCCCTCCGTCACCTCACGTCCCTACAGTCGTCCCTCCATCACCTCACGTCCATACAGTCCTCCCTCCGTCACCTCACGTCCACACAGTCCTCCCTCCGTCACCTCACGTCCACACAGTCCTCCCTCTGTCACCTCACGTCCATACAGTTTAACTCTCCGTCACCTCACGTCCAGATTGGGTCGTTACTCTGTCTCTATTATCCACATTCCACAAGTGTTTGACATTTGGGGCAGTTTCAGCAGCGGGGGAGGGGCAGATACTCAGAAATGTGTCTCAGGGGCAAATGTCACCAAAAATGATCATCCAATCAAAATGAGAGAAAAACGTACGTCTAATATCAGCTCCAGCGACACCGAGGTCCCTCAGAAAATGGAGGGGACAGAACTGTTACTGGGGGGATACATGACTGTCACCACTCAGCACCTAAAAATTCAGATGTGACTGCCGATGACTCCCAGTATCACCCCCTGGGGTCCAGGAAGAAACGTGGGCGACAACCCCCCACACCAGCTGTAACGGCCAACACCCTAAAAGTAAGGGCTGAAAACATGACTCATCTAGGGAACAGATGGAAGGTCTTGTACGTGGGGGTCAATAGAGGGGAAAACATAAAACCCCTGCAGCTTTCTGATACACTCTGTCTCAATTCCTTACACATTTCAGGATCTCTGCATGCTGTCAGTGAATGTCACCATCAGTATTTACATCCAAGAGGCTAAAAAACCCCCCAAAAAAACCTGTTCCAGACCTGATACATTGTTACAAACCTATAAGATCTGTACAGGAGATTGAGATAGACGCACAGGAGAAGTGAACAGTCATCTGGTCCACAGAGCTGACAATCGCACGGCAGCATACATAATTGCAGAAGTTAGCATTCACCTACTAACTGCCGGGAGAGCAGACAGGATTACGCAAGCTGAAACTGAGTTTCTCATAGATGAATATCCTCCAGTTTACTCAGCATAATTGATATTGACCAGTCCCGTGGCTTTAAGAGATTTAAAGGGCCACTACCCCTTTTGCAGTCACACCTGTGTATGCAGCACTGGAGATGTGACGCGAGGAGCTGATCCTGGGGGCAGGGAGGGTTAAGACTTGAAGACGCTGCAGGCAGCCTTGCCCCAGAGCAGAATGGCTGATAACAGAAAGCAATAGGGGTGCACCGCCAATGAGGCCAGGTGAGGCGGTCGCCTCAGGCAGGGGCAACCGAAGGGCCATGGGCTGAAGGGAAGGGGTTAGGTTAAGAAATTGGCACTGGAGAAGGGGGGAGGGCACAGTTTCAGTTTTCGCCTCAGGCAGCAGAAGGGCTAAGTGCACAGAAAATTGCGACTGACTGATTTTTATTCTGGTTACTGCCCCTTTAAAAGCTCTTCATTTACGTATCTGCTTAGTTTGCTTTAGTTCTCTACATATCTCGCAGGAAACTGATTAGATATCATCACGTATACGCCATCAGTCCGTTAATTCTACAGATAGGTCCAGCTGACTACTGTTTTTCCAATCGTACAGATGTAGCTGAGCTGACTTTGTCACTCCAGTTCTGTGGACAACTGTGCAAGTAACATATTGTGACTGATGACAAACCCAGTCCTGCTACATATATTGGGAAATCCTTTCCCCGCGGTCACTCGCTGGGATTAACGATGGTTGAAAATCGACGCGTTTCAGACATTTGCGCCATTTTTCTGTGGTCACATGACTGATACATGGCCCCCCCATAGACTCCCTGCCAGTTACAAGTGTAACATGAGAGGCGGTAGAGGGCAGGGAGCGGGGATCACACACACACCTGGGAAATGTAGCAGAGCTCACCTGTGCACAGGTAGAACAGAACTTGCTCTCGTCGCCTCATGATCCCGAATCTTCCTGCGTCCAAGTCACCAAAGAGTCAAGACTGGCCCAGAACCAGATCTCAAAAACGAATTGTCAGCCGCCTCCTCCTCCCTTCCTCCTTCTCTTCTTGCTCGAAACCTGCAGGTAACAACCAATAGCAAAGCAGTGATGTCTCCAAGTCTCTGCCTCCTTGTGTAGGGTCACACCTCACCTCCCATCCCCCCCTCCTCCTCCTCCTCACCACTGGGTCTCATTCACACCCTTTACTACATACACTCTGAGATGTAGTAGAGCTGACATTGTCATTTGGGGCAAATCACGGCGATCGTATCTGTGGTTAAACCTACCGCATTATCGAAACTGGCGGTGCACTGTTACGTGACAAACTCAACTCTGCTACATCTAAGAACAAGCTGCAGCCCCATTCAGTTCAATGGCTGCAATCTACACCGCGATCTTTGGTCAGGCGGCGGATGTCTCTGTGTAGCCGCAATCTTAGGGCTCATGCACACGAACGTATTTTCTTTCCGTGTCCGTTTTTTTTTTGCGAACCGTATGCAGAACCATTCATTTTAATGGGTATGCAAAAAAAACGGAAGTTACGCCATGCGCATTCCTATTATTAGAATATGTCCTATTATTGTCCGCATTACAGACACGGATAGGACTGTTCTATTAGGGGCCGGCTGTTCCGTTCCGCAAAATACGGAATGTACACGGACGTCATCTGTATTTTTTTTGCGGACCGCAAAATACATACGGTCGTGGGCATGAGCCCTTAAGAAGAGATGCTTTGAAAATTATTTTTCAGCTGTGCACAAATGAGACACGGACGCACTGACCCAACACGGATCCATCACGGACGTCTTCACAGAGGCATCACTGACCACCTTTTCACGGATTTAAGCACGGCTTTAGGCCTCATCCACATTTCCATGTCCATCAAAAAAAGCGTCCCTGTATCATCCGTGAAGATGTCCATGAAGGGTCTGTGGGTGGTCCTTGTGTCCGTTTTTACCCTCTGTACATCATCCGTAATCCATGGACGTCGCTCAGCTGAAAATTTATTTCAAGGGTATTTCCTATCTGTCTTCCGTTAAAAAAGGACGCACCATGGATGCCCGTAGACCCATAGACTTCAATGGTCATGTTTGGTCCGCATTAGGGACCAAAGACCAGTCTTAGTGGGCGTGGCTTGGTGAGTACGTGAGAGGACACGGGTCTGGAGCGCCCCTGCTGTTCTCAGGTCATTTATCCTGACTGTACTTGCTCAGTGTCCGTGCTGTGGTCCTCAATGCACGGGCACCGGTCGTGTGCACTCCTGGTGTGGATGCAGACCCATTAATTATTATTACATTTAATTATTAATAATTACCAATAATTGAAAAAATAATTTCTCACTAAAAAAAAAAGTCATATCCTTACTTGGAAGGGGTGGGTGACCACTTTTGCTGCCATTACCACTCGAGTTCAGGACAGGATAGAGATTTGCGCTGCTGTGTTTAGCTCTCTTCTCTTCACTGATTCATTGTAGCAAACCTACAGCTGTGCGAGCAGGACTAGGTCCGGATGAGTCTTCATCGTATGGATATGAAGAAGAATGTTTCTATTCACTGACGGCAAGCAAAGATGTTGCACTGATCTCCTAAAATATAAAGCACGTTAGAAAGAACGCAGAACTTTTTATTATGCAATGATTAAAGGGGTTGTCTAGGACTGGAAAAACATGGCTGCTTCCTTCCAGGAAGGGCACCGCCCCTGTCCACAGGCTGTGTCTGGTATTGCAGCTTAGCTCCATTGAAATGAATGTTGATGGGCTGCAATACCACACACCACCAGCGGACAGGTGTGGCGCTATAGAGCATACAGAATTATTTGTACTCCAAACAGAGCATGGCCTCCTTCGGGCAGATGCTGAGCTGGGGTACAAGGTCCTGGTGCTGGGGGGGATCTTGATTAAGGTGACGCCCAGAAGTGGAGATGACCGGACAGCAGTAATTGTATCGCAGTATGAATACTTTTTCTTTATTTTGATTTGTATTTGGGGGTCTGGTGTCTGTATTTAGGGATCTGGTCTGGGGTGTGTATTTAGGGATCTGGTCTGGGGATCTATTATTTAGGGGTCTAGTTTGGGATCTGTATTTGAGGGTCTGGGGTCTGGCCTGGGTTGTGTATTTAAGGATCTGGTCTGGGGTGTGTATTTAGGGATCTGGTCTGGGGATCTATTATTTAGGGGTCTGGTTTGGGATCTGTATTTGAGGGTCTGGGGTCTGGCCTGGGTTGTGTATTTAAGGATCTGGTCTGGGGTCTGTATTTAGGGGTCTGGTCTGGGGTGTGTATTTAAGGGTCTGGTCTGGGGTCTGTATTTAGGGGTCTGGTCTGGGGTGTGTATTTAGTCATCTGGTCTGGGGTGTGTATTTGGGGGTCTGGTCTGGGGTGTATTTGGGGTCTGGGTGTGTATTTAGGGGTCTAGGGTCTATATTTAGGGTTCTGGTCTAGGGTCTATATTTATGGTTCTGGTCTGGGGTCTATAGTTAGGGTTATGGTTTGGGGTCTATATTTAGGGTTCTGGTCTAGGGTCTATATTTAGGGTTCTGGTTTGGGGCTATATTTAGTGTTCTGGTCTGGGGTCTATATTTAGGGTTCTGGTTTGGGGTTTATATTTAGGGTTCTGGTCTGGGGTCTATATTTAGGGTTCTGGTCTGGGGTCTATATTTAGGGTTCTGGTTTGGGGTTTATATTTAGGGTTCTGGTCTGGGGTCTATATTTAGGGTTCTGGTCTGGGGTCTATATTTATGGTTCTGGTCTGGGATCTATATTTAGGGTTCTGGTTTGGGGTCTATATTTAGGGTTCTGGTCTGGGGTCTATATTTAGGGTTCTGGTCTGGGGTCTATATTTAGGGTTCTGGTCCGGGGTCTATATTTAGGGTTCTGGTCTGGGGTCTATATTTAGGGTTCTGGTTTGGGGTCTATATTTAGGGTTCTGGTCTGGGGTATATGTTTAGGGTTCTGGTCTGGGGTCTATATTTAGGGTTCTGGTCTGAGGTCTATATTTAGGGTTCTGGTCTGGGGTCTATATTTAGGGTTCTGGTCTGGGGTCTATATTTAGGGTTCTGGTCTGGGGTCTATATTTAGGGTTCTGGTCCGGGGTCTATATTTAGGGTTCTGGTCTAGGGTCTATATTTAGGGTTCTGGTCCGGGGTCTATATTTAGGGTTCTGGTCCGGGGTCTATATTTAGGGTTCTGGTCTGGGGTCTATATTTAGGGTTCTGGTCTGGGGTCTATATTTAGGGTTCTGGTCTGGGGTCTATATTTAGGGTTCTGGTCTGGGGTCTATATTTAGGGATCTGGTCTGGGGTCTATATTTAGGGTTCTGGTCTGGGGTCTATATTTAGGGTTCTGGTCTGGGGTCTATATTTAGGGTTCTGGTCCGGGGTCTATATTTAGGGATCTGGTCTGGGGTCTATATTTAGGGTTCTGGTCTGCGGTCTATATTTAGGGTTCTATATATCGGGGTCTGAGGTTTCAGTTTAGGGTTCTCAGGGTTATGGATCTCACTTGGGGTTATCAGGGGTCTGGTCTGTACTTAGGGTTCTTATCTGGGGTCTATAATTTTGGCGCCTCAGCTGGGGTCTGTTTTTATGAGCTGTACCTGCATTTCGTTATTCCATCTGGGGTCTCTATTTAGTGTTTTGCTCTAGTAACTGTATTTAGGGGTCTTATCTGGGGTCTACATTTAGGGTTCTAGTCTAGGGTCTGTATTTGAGAGTCTAGAATTAGTTGTGGGGGTCTGTATTTATTCAGAGGTCCATATTTAGTGTTCTGACCTTGGGGCTGAATTTTTTTTCTTTCGTCTGCTCTGTAATCTGAATTTATTTAGGGGTCTGGTCTGGGGTCTTCTGAAGCTTCTTTTGCATTTGATATTCTGAAGACCACTGTAATGGAGTTAACAGTAGGAAACATTTCACCTTTGTTAATCTACTGTAATTATGACCCATTAAAGCCCATAACAAGCTATCAGATCCTAGATGTAATACGGTATTAGGCGGCATAAATGGCGCAGTGTCCGTAATGCACCAATTTATAAACTTTTTGCCCTGGTTTTCTCCTTTTTAAAGGAATATGACCAACAAATCGCGTAACTGAAAGATACGTATCGGGGGCTCACTATTATGACGTCCTGGATCTGTTCTAGTCTCTGCATGTTTGGTGCCATTTTACTGATACATAACTCCCTGTATATGTGACTCCTGATGTGTCCCTGTCTCCTCTGTGATTGATGATGTCACCAGGGGGTGAAGAAGGGTCAGAAATAAATAATGTAAGCTCTGAGGCCGGATGTGTGAGGAGCAGATGGGCCCGGCAGGTGTGAGGCCGAGGTCACAAAACCACAATAAGCACTTACACGTAATAATTCTCCACGTACAGTGCGAGCCCTTCCTCAGGAGTATGTGAGGTGGGGGCATCTATAGGGTGCTAACAAAGGGTTAATGAAAAGGGGGCTAGAAAATTGGGGTACTGTATTCTGCTGGGGAGGCCTTGTTTGTTAGCTGACCTTTTCAGCTGGATGCTTGCCTCCCAATTTAAATTTTATTTGGAGGCTTAATGTGTGGGTGCCATATACTGTAGATGTTTCTGTATCAAAAACAGTAAAAAAAGAAAGAAAAAAAAATTCTTCCAGCAGGGGGCAGCACTGAGTGGTGCATTCAGTCAGCCACCATTGTATGCTGCATTATACAATTACTCTAATGTAAGATTGTACATCAGCTCCCCCTACTGGCAGGTGCAGACCATAAAAAATATTATAATTTACCAATGTCGGGCAGGGGGGTTGGAGCTCTGTATGAGAAAAATGTTGCATAAACCCTTAAGCCGGCCATCCACATGAGATAACTGTTCTCTCTTATAGGTATGCATGCTTGGCTCAGCCGAGTGTGCATGTATTGTGAATGGGAGAAGGGAGAAAGCTGTTGGACAGACTCTGAACAAAAGGATCAAGCATGTTGAAATCCAACTGCCCCATCCTTATCTCTCCCAGACATGCGAGTCTCAGTCTTTCACTTACTGCAAGATCAATACACTCCTCTGCTGAAATACTCTGTGCCACTGGGGGTTTCTGGTCCTTCTAATATGTAACTCTCAATTTGTGACCTTTCACAAGATCTGCAAACTTGTCTCCTAAAATCCTCTGTGCTGCTGAGAGGACCCTGCTCCTTCCCCTATGTAACTCTCATCCTGTGACTTCCACAAGATCAGCACACTCCTCTCCTGAAATCATCTGTGCTGCTGGGAGGACCCTGCTCCTTCCACTATGTAACCATCAGTCTGTGACCTCCACAGGATCAGCACACTCCTCTACTGAAATCATCTGTGCTGCTGGGAGAACCCTGCTCCTTCCACTATGTAACTCTCATCCTGTGACTTCCACAAGATCAGCACACTCCTCTCCTGAAATCATCTGTGCTGCTGGGAGAACCCTGCTCCTTCCACTATGTAACTCTCATCCTGTGACTTCCACAAGATCAGCACACTCCTCTCCTGAAATCATCTGTGCTGCTGGGAGAACCCTGCTCCTTCCACTATGTAACTCTCATCCTGTGACTTCCACAAGATCAGCACACTCCTCTCCTGAAATCATCTGTGCTGCTGGGAGAACCCTGCTCCTTCCACTATGTAACTCTCATCCTGTGACTTCCACAAGATCAGCACACTCCTCTCCTGAAATCATCTGTGCTGCTGGGAGAACCCTGCTCCTTCCCCTATGTAACTCTCATCCTGTGACTTCCACAAGATCAGCACACTCCTCTCCTGAAATCATCTGTGCTGCTGGGAGAACCCTGCTCCTTCCACTATGTAACTCTCATCCTGTGACTTCCACAAGATCAGCACACTCCTCTCTGAAATCATCTGTGCTGCTGGGAGAACCCTGCTCCTTCCACTATGTAACTCTCATCCTGTGACTTCCACAAGATCAGCACACTCCTCTCCTGAAATCATCTGTGCTGCTGGGAGGACCCTGCTCCTTCCACTATGTAACCATCAGTCTGTGACCTCCACAAGATCAGCACACTCCTCTCCTGAAATACTCTGTGCTGCTGGGAGTTTCTTCTAATATGTAACTCATTTTGTGACCTTCCACAAAGATCAGCACACCCCTCTCCTGAAATCCTCTGTGCTACTGTTGTCCCTTCTACTTCCATGGGGTCCATGACTTATATCTACAACAACATAAGGATCAGGCATGTTGAAATTTAACCGCCCGATCCTTCTCTTTCCCGACATCTGCAACAATGGGAAAGGCAGAGCACCCTCGTGCATGTTCATCAGCTGGTCCCACCAAAATGGTCGGGTTTGTCTGACATGCGTAGTCGGCTTAAGTATCGGAAACAACTCATCTCCTGAAATACTCTGTGCTGCCTACTATGTGGGTGAACCCTACTCCTTTTACCATAAAACTCCCATGCAGCCATGTACTCAATAAAATCATCACATAAAAGGTAGCTATCCTCTCGGTGTTGCCTATTTCTCTCCTGAAATACTCTGTGCTGCTGGGAACATTCCCATGATCTGTGCATTCCCTGCCCCAGACCAGCTAAAGAGGAAGAACCGGCTCCGGAGCGCTCCCTGCCTGTCCCATAAAACATGGAGATGCCTCAATAAATGCTTCATTAGCGACCAATAAAATCCAGCATTTAGCGGTTTTATGAGATTCCGCAGGATCAGAGAAGAATCCGGAACTCAAGGGGAAGCAGCGGCCGCACATATGATAAATGGATGGCAGAGATGCAGCAGCGCTCTCCAACCTGCGTCCCTCCAGCTGTTGCAAAACTACAACCCCCAGCATGCCCTGACAGCCTGCGGCAAGCTCTACCTCTTCATCTCCTTGTAAAAATCAGAGCTACCTATTGTCACCACTAGAGGGCGATCTGTAGGCAGCTAAAATGCAGGTCAATAGGCCCCCTAGTGGTGACAAGGAGTAGGTGAGAGCAAAGGAATGATGCTTCTTCTAACCCCTTCACTCCCAGAGGTTTTTTTTTTTCGTTTTCGTTTTGTGCTCCCTGCCTTGATACAGCCATACCTTCTTTATTTTTCTGTTCACATAGCTGTATGAGGGCTTGTTTTTTGCGGGACAAGTTGTACTTTCCAACGCCACCATTTTATATTGCATATGATGTAGTGGGAAGCGGGGAAAAAATTCCAAATCGGGAGAAATTGCAAAAAAAAAACCGCAATTCTGCCACAGTTTTACAGGTTTCTTATTTACAGCGTTCGATGCGCATTAAAACTGACCAGTTACTTTCATTCTACTGGTCAGTACGAATCCGGCAATACCTAATATGTATAGTTTTTCTTGCGTTTTGATAAAATAATTATAAAGTAGGTTTTTTTTTACCCCTATAACTTTCTGGTATTTATGTGTACGGAGCTGTATTGGGGCTCATTTTTTGTGGGGCAATCTGAACTTTTTATTGATACAATTCTGCGGTGTGTATGACTTTTTGATCACTTTTTATTTAATTTTTTTAAGAAAAAAGCAACAAAAAATTGGGAATCGCCCATTTTGACACTTTTTCCGTAGGGGAAAGAAATTTTTATATTTATATAATAGGGGTGTTTTTGCACATGGCGATACCCATGATGTGTATTTTTTTTATATTTTTTTACTACTTTTATTTTTTTGGGGGAAAAGGGGGGTGATTTCAATTTTTATGTTTTTTTATTTTTTTTTTAAACTTTATTTAATTTTTTTTTACACTTTTTTATAGTTCCTATAGGGAACTATAAGAAGCAATCATCTGATTTCTGTTATCATAGACTCCAATGCACTTACATTGGAGTCTATGATGATTTCACTGCTTTCCTATGGAGCCCTATTACACAGAAGGAAAGTCTATGCAGCAGCCTCCTCCATTCACTATGACCGGGGCTGCTGCAGACACGCTCCAACTCCTCCGATCGCCACACGGGGGAGCCGGAGCAACACCAGAAGCGCGCGCTTCCAGTGTTTGCCGCGCTTGGATGCAGAATTGACCACGGCATCTGAGGGGTTAAATGTAGTAATCAGCAGTTCACCCGCGGCCATGACGCCCACTCTTCTCAGGAGCGGGCGCCATCTTTAAACACGCGCCCAGCGCCGTACTATTACTGGGCGCAAAGGGGTTAAACCCCTTACAAGGCCATACAAAGACTTGTTTTTAGTATTTTTAAAGCCATTGTTTAATGTTCCATATAATTTATTGCGAAACTGTAAAATATATATATATATACTTGTGGGAAAAAATGCAATTCTGACAGTTTTTGGGTCTCATTTTTATGGGGTTCACTGTGCGTTCTTCAGGTCCGTACAATTGTGACAATGTATTACTTTTTTTTATTATGTCTTACAAAAAAAAGTAAAATCTTTCTTGCTTTGCTGACACCCATTTTTTCTGTCCATAGAGCTGGTTTAACCTCCTAACTGTTTTAACAAAATCACAGAAAAAAAAGAGTGGTCTAAAATGGCAGAACATGCTCAAAACCCCAATGCTGTAACGCATATATAACTGGGGGAGCAAATCCCGCACATGTGGCCCGCTGCCGAACGTAATCCCCAGCAAAAAATGCATACAATGGAGGATGCCTGCAGCGGACCACATGTACCACAAAGACATCCTACACAGGGTAGACAAATGTGCGGATGTGACAATCTACATAGAAAAACAATTCACAGAAAATGGTACACTACAGCGGAAAATGCAATATATGGCTAAACCCTCACTCTGATGTTAAAATGAGACTTTCGCCAGTATATCCTTATATCAAAGACATACCGGAGCCCGAGCACCGCGTCAAGGTATCTCAGTTGGCATCGGGACCTACGCTATCCCTACTATGGTATAGATAATGACAGATAGGTGCATGAGGTCCGAGACACAGCTCCCAGTTACCTCCAGCGCTGCAGCATTGGGGTTTTGAGCATATTCTGCCATTTGAGACCATTCTTTTTTTCTGTGATTTTGTTTGTACGTTTATTCCTGGAGGCGTGGCAACTCCAGGTTGAATGTGCCTTGATTATACTAATGGGTAACATTCAGGTGCACCTGTGCAGCCTGGGTCACATGACGTCAGGGCAATGTGGGAAATACAGCCTCCGCCCCCCCCTCCCATCGTATGTGTGATTTCACGCTGGAGGTAACTGGGAGCTGGTCGCTGTGTCTCGGACCTCATGCACCTATCTGTCATTATCTATACCATAGTAAGGATAGCGTAGGTCCCGATGCCAACTGAGATACCTTGACGCAGTGCTCGGGCTCCGGTATGTCTTTGATATAAGGATATACTGGCGAAAGTCTCATTTTAACATCAGAGTGAGGGTTTGGCCATATATTGTCAACTGCATTTTCCGCTGTAGTGCACCATTTTCTGTGAATTGTTCTCCTAACTGTTTTGCCAGAGTCCAGCTCCAGCAGAGGGAACAGTAGAAACTGGAGGGGGGAGGGCTGCTTTAGATGCTGATATCTCCTGAATAGAAGCAGCTAGAAACATGCAACTGGTCTTGTTTGAAAGCAGACATTCAAAGCTTTCAGGTAATAAAAATTACAGCAATATGTTCAGGACAGAGGAAAATATCACTGATAGAAATCGGGATGCTATAAATGCAGCTGAAAGTAAAAGTAAAGCTCATTTCGGTCTTGTATGAAAGCCTGGACTGTCAGCTTTAAAACAAGACCAATTGCATGTTTCTAGCTGCTACTAGAGATGAGCGAACGTGCTCGTTACTCCCCTGCAGAGTTCACACTGCACACTGTGTTTTTTATGATATGCGAAAGGGTTTTCTTTCCCACAGTTAAAGGGGTTTTCTAAGATTTTGAAGCTGATGACCTATGGGCAACTGTGCATGAGCCCTTAGGCTGAGCTTCTCCAGCTTTAACCCTCAGGTGCTGGATCAGTTGGAAGCTATATAAAAGTACAGCAGTCAGAGCCCACCAGAAGTCTGGAAACTGCTTAGTCATTCCTATTGACTTGTATTGAGGCACAATACAAGTGTATGGCAGCTGTAGACTGCAAAGTTATTTCTGTTAGTCTGTGCTTCCCCAGCTTTATCCTTCAGATGCTGGATTAGTTGGAAACTATAACAAAAATACAGCAGTCAGAGCTCCCAGATGTCTGGAAACTGCTTAGTCATTCTTATTGACTTGTAGTGAGGCACAATACAAGTCTATGGCAGCCGTGGACTGCAAAATTGTTTCTGTTAGGCTGAGCTTCTCCAGCTTTACCCCTCATATACTGGATCAGTTGGAAACTATATAAAAGTACAGCAAGCAGAGCTCCCAGGGGTCTGGAAACTGCTTAGTCATTCCCATTGACTTGTATTGAGGCACAATACAAGTCTATGGCAGCTGTAGACTTCAAAAGAATTTAATTCAGAACATACTCCTCAACGAGAACCTCTCACCTCTTCTGACATGTCTGTTTTAGTAACTACGTCCATTCCCAATGTTCTAACAATTCTGGAGCATCTAGTCTTAACACACTATGTTATGCCATTCCTTTATTATTCCTACTAGAAGTTTATTAATTAATTGTGAGCCGTCTGCAATGAAGGTCCTGGTGGTGTTACCAGTAGGGGCTGTGCACAGTCAATCAGTGCTGCCAGTGTGAAGGGACACAACCGGCTGGACTCCAATTGCAGAACATGAACTCCATAAAATGAATACAGTGAGTGTCAAATGTGAGGTCTCAAGACTCCTTACATCTTTAAAAGTAAAGGTGCCACTCATGCCCTAGTAGAGAGATGAATATCTAGCCAACCCAACGTCTCCTCTGGAGCTTTGAAGTTCTGTCTCCGTACTGGATCCATAGACTTCTTGGGTATAACATGGGGGAGAGGAGCCATGATTTGAGCACATTGTCTTCTTCTCTTCTGTACATTGGAGGTAAGTTCTGGATAGAAGAAGGAGAGTTTTGTATTCTCATACCTAATTAGTATTTTAGTATACTAGTCATTTAGGTAATGTGAAGGTGGGTAATGGTCTGGTGGGGATCCTGTGCGTCCTCTCAATTATAAAACATTGTAAGAGAGTAATTGGAGAGAGGACATCTTCAGGAAAGGCCTTCAGGTTGAAGCCCTCAGCTTTCTCTGGGAGACTCAACATCTCGCGATTCTTATGTTATGTCCGGTTCTCGACATCCTCCGCTTTTTCCTGCAGGGTCTTGAAAAGCCTGATGAGTAGGCAGAGTCTTCGACATCCCGATCTTGCACTCACCCTCCAGAGTGTGGACTCTGATTTTTATCAATGTCATGTCTACTTGCAAATGCCCGATTATAGCCTGAATTCTGGATCTTATTCATGTTTGGCTCTTCTACACTCGTGGGACATTGGCAGCTTACCCATCTAACTCACCCCGTCCTCTAGAGGCTCTACAGGTGCTTGCGATGGGGCTGTGCTGTTTTTTACTTATACACCAAAGATCTTTCTAGAAATGCCTTCCTGAAATGCAAATAATTTAGCAATAAGTAACATAGTTTATAAGGCCGAAAAAAGCCCTCTGTTCATTCAGTTCGGCCTGTTATCCTACAAAAAACCCCTGTGAGGTAGAAGCCAATTTTCCTCACTTTAGGGGAAAAAATTCCTTCCCGATTCCAATCAGGCATCAGAATAACTTCCTGGATCAACGACCCCTCTCTAGTAACTATAACCTGTAATATTATTACCCTCCAGAAATACATCCAGGCCCCTCCTGATCTCTTATAGTGGACTTACCATCACCACCTCCTCAGGGAGAGAGTTCCATAGTCTCACTGCTCTTACCGTAAAGAATATCTTGGAAAACCCACCTCCGATGGCCGCTGCTCCAAAATCAGCACTGCCACGACATGTTGCACAATATCCTCCAGAAGAGCACTCAGGACAGCAAACAAAGGTGACAGAAAATTTTGAGTATCCTGAGGAGCATCAGATCGGGAGCATAGACTAAGATGCAGCCCATTCAGTACATGTGTGCAAGATGGCCACCAGTCATCTCCTGTGGTTCCTTACTCCCAGGATTCCCGCCTACTACCAGGATTTCAGTATTGCTGCTCCACCTCCCGAGGCGCCAATAAGGAGGTAAATTGACCAGGGCGGTAGGCTAGAAAACTGAAGAGGACCTGTCTGGTGGGAAAATATTAAGGACTCTTATAGTGCTACAAGGAAGAGCTCCAGACCTCAAAAACAAACCAAACTTAGTCCAGGTGATTGTGCAGGAACACCCCAGTAATGTCTAAGCTCGAGTAGTCTGTAACAGAGGTCTGGATACTTCAAGGATGTAAAAGTACCTCAGCCGTAAAGCGTCCTTGCGCCATACAAGTTAGTTCACGCCCCCCTAGTCATTATCCAGATTACCATCCCCTAAACCAACCATGACACCTGTCCTCAATCACTTGCAGAGTTTATTAGGCTTCAGTGTTGAGTTTATTTCATAAATTTTAAAATGACATTTCAGGGGTGGGAAAGAGTTTACGTACTTTGAATGCCATAATGTTTCCTCAGGGTAAGTGACCACTTCCTATCTTAATAGGCTTATGAACAGCACTTCTGTGAGATAATAACCACTCTACATAGTGAACGTGTTGCCCTGTTAAAGATTAACTGTATATTCTTCTGGTGGAAAGGCTAAAAGGATTACATATTTTATAGAGTCTGCCTTGAAGGACTCATGTTCCAATTTAGTAACTATTATAAAACTGCCAGTCCGCTCCTGCCTATGTACAAAAATATAACTACTATAATACTGCTCCTATATACAAGAATATAAGTACTAAAATAATCTCCTTTGTACAAGAATATTACTACTATAATACTGCCTTCTATGACAAGAAATAACTACTATAATACGCTCCTACAAGAATATAACTACTATAAACGCTCCTATTACAAGAATTAACTACTATATACTGTTCTAGTACCTAAGAATATAAACTACTATAGTACTCCTCTATGTAGCAGATATAACTACTATAATACTGCCCCCTATGTACAAGAATATAACTACTATAAACTACTATAACCTATGTACTAAGAATATAACTACTATATGTATACTGCTCCTATGTACAA